>JARHVA010005445.1:802500-990000 GCA_037957365.1 Torreya grandis | reverse complement strand
TTTAGAGTTGTATGTGGGGTTTAAGCGACCAAATATTCAAACAAGTTGGAGTACCGGGATAGGCTTAAAACATAACCACCCATTTTTAACTAGTTTTTTTCCTTTAGATGGTCAAAATATTGAGGAAAGCATGACATAAATGGCATGGTTATTAGGGCAAGGTGCCACAATTATTATAGTGGGATTGATCATTTAAAATTGTATGTTTATGCAATGGCAATGCCTAAAAGTTGAATTTTACTTTTAGCACTAGTTTAATATTTTTTTCACCATGCCTTTCTCTACTTTGATCGTGGTGGATTAAAAGAGGTGGCTGAAACATTGAAGATTGAAGCAATATAGCTAACAATTCCATAATAATATATTATGACATATGACATTCATGAAGTGCATGCCTCAAGACAATTATCCTACATAGTTGCCAAGTGTTGCTCAAGCCAAAAACCAAACCCTCATTGTCTTCTTTCCAAAATTTTCTAGTGCATAGTGATGAATAAATATCAGTTTCAATACCATGTTCCAAATAGGACATGATCTATTGCAACGAAGATGGTGATGGGCATGAGGATGTGAAATGTCTTTATCATAAGAAGAAGAGAGAACATCAAAAGATAATACACATATTATTGTCATTGTTATGCATAGAGAGCAACCCATGATGTAAATTGTTGTAATTTTTTTCTCTTATTTTGCTAAACCATATCTAGAAACCAGGTTTTGCACAACTTTTAAAATGCAATAGGGAGGACAGACGATTGCGTGGATTGTTACTTTACATGAAAAAGGTCTAGTTTTGTTAACTATGTATAAATGATTGTATATTTGACTAAATAATGTAGTTCATGTCTTACCCCTTATTGCAGGTTTTAAATGTCATGTTTTACTTTTATTATCATTTTTTTACAGGATAAGAAATAATGAAAGTAGAACATAATGATCTAGTCCTTATAATATTTCAAGCAATGATACACACTGCTATGTCTCAACTAGCATTATTATTATCACTATCATTCTTATAGAACAACAGTTTCAAACACCTCATAGGCACAACTTAGACTATAAATTATTGCTCTTACAATAATTTATTTATATTTTTTTCTTGTTACCTAGTATGATTATGAGTTGTCATGCATGCTTTCTTTAATGGTTGTCAAAGCATATTTGTTCTGTAGATGTTTTCTTTTGATATAGATTAAAGGAGATGCCTAAAGCTGAGAAAGCTTTTACGATTTTTGTTTAGTGTAAATTATCTATTTAGCCTAACACTTTGAACAAGTTGGAAATGATGCAGGTGTTTACCCTCCATTAGATTTTCTATCACTAGACCAGAGATGGTGGGGTTTCGAGTTGTATTGCTTGTGAAAATTGTTGAACAGGAAAATTAGTAAATGCATATCGTCGACTCATGCTTTAGACAAGTTTTCAAGTGGACAATTACTAGATAATGAGATATTTTAATTTTTGTTATTCAACTAATATGTCTAAGTTTAGCCACACAATAAATTTAAGTTCCTTGCAGAGTATGCTCATGTTCCTCCAGTTGTTTTCCACTGCATCTATACAAGATTCTTATGAAATGCCATAAAGTTACAAAGAACCATGAACCTTTGAATTACGACAATGACTGAGATGCAACAAAATATTAAAATAGAGAAACAACTGATAAGCTAGTTGTTTATCTGGCTATTTAATTTCATTGATCATCTACATAGTAAAATTTTATTTTATTTTGGCAACGTTCCTATAAAGTTGTTGCCACTATACAAAAATATAAATTTTTACAAATATTAAAAATGTTAAATGCCTACTTTCCATTTAATTTCCACTGACCTTGCATAATGAAATATGTCTCCAAACTTTAGATGAGCTTTAATTCTAGCATTGATTGGACAATGCATTTTTTCCCTGATTTTTTAATCGAAATACAACTATTTTCTCTAGGAAAATAGTATTGTCTCTATATATCAACCGATAAAAAGCTAATAAATTTATATTTTTAGAATTTAGAATTTTTCGAATTACAATGTAAAATACTCTTCCAATCCATAAACTTTAGAAATTGCTAAATATTTGCTCGTAGATTGTCCAATGCACAAATTATTCGATCAAGCCGATTACAATCTTACATGTGTAACAAGCACTAATAAATGAGGATCTACAATTGCTACATGTGCCAATCCCAAGTATAAAATCTAACATCTAGGCGGGGTCATCGTAGAAGTTAATGGAGCTTATATGGATTAAATTTGATGACAATACAATGGTATTTACATTTTTTTATCGCAAAATACAATTAGATTTTTTTAGAGCATATCCATTACAAAGTGAAAAATTGGATAAACTGTCAAAACTATAAAAATTGAAATAATATGAATATGAAATGAATTTCAAAATATTATTTTTAAATAATTACTATTGTCGCATTGTCCTATGTAATATTTTGATGTTGATTAAGCAACTGAACATTTTACGAAGTGGGCCTATTTTCCATGATGCGTTTCATCTCTTATAGATGAACTGGTAAGGTATGAAGCATTATTCTTTTGTTTGAATTAAAAAAATGATAACCTGTATTGAAACTGACCCATGTGGAGGTTAATTTCTAGGACAAAATGTCCTCTAAAAGTTTATGTTTACTAAAACCAATGTACCAACTCTTCAACTAGTGTCATTATGTCTATTAAAATTTGGACACACAAGAATAACTTTCTTCAATGACATCTTAAAAACACTCCTCGAAAAAATTTCTTAACAAACTCCTTGAATTTAAAACATCTTCAAAGCCTTTTCTAAAAGTATATATATCTAGGGACTAAATTTGATGGTCGACCCTACTTGTCATGAATATTTTTGATGAAGATTATTTATTCAACATTCCCCTTCAAATACTAAAATAATTTGTAATAAAAGAAGGAAACATTAGAGACAATACATATATTTATTATGGTCCTTTATAGTGTTTAATGATTTGCCTAAAATTTCACCTTACATTTGATATAGTCTCCCATTAAAATTGATTGTATTTTATAGAAAAAACATAAATACCACAATATGACCATCAAATCTAGTCCCATAATAAAGGTACAAACAATACACAACTTACAGGGCTTCATATATATATTTTGATTCATGAGGAGAATCAAAGTGGGGAACGACCTCAAACTCCCAGGTTGAACATTCAAAACTATGTTAGGATTACCTTTATAACACATTGACTTCACATAAAAGACCCTCTTTGTAAGAAATGATAGATCAATGAGATTTCAAGTGAACTTTGGGGTGGCATAACATCTAATCCCAACCAGCGTATCTAACCCTTAAGGCTACATAACTTCCATATTGATAATGAATGAACGAATGAATGAAAGATTTTAATGACGTCCACGAGACCAAGTAGTCTAAGGGACCAAGCGCTGGAACATCAAAATATTCTCAGGTTCTTTTCAATATCAGATCTTCTACTATGAAAGTTGATCAATAAACCAACTATATTGTGAATCCTAAGCTCTTCAAAAAACTCACTTAGACTGCGTACTTTCAAACTATTTTCATATTGACTTTGAATATCCACATACACAACACATTTAATAATGAAATGCTATTCAGTTTCAACCACTCATTTGCTGCAAAAAAATACAAGTTATTTCTTCTCACTTTTCTTTAAGAACCATTCATCTACTAGTTTCACACCTAAGATGATGTGACCCAGTTTTCCATCGAGCCACTAAAATCCTAGCCTTGCTTTCAAGTGCAACCAACATATAAGCCTTTTCACCATACTCCCATATGAAATTAAATTCTTTGACATACTGTGCTTTTTCCCATCCAATCTGAGTTATCTATATGACAATCTTAAATTTTTCTAACACAAATTTCTTTATTTCCTCGTTAATATTAGGACATTACAATTTTAAAAAAAAGTATTTTTTTTTCAAGTAAAAATAAAATAAAAAGACATTCAAGTATTTTTTTTGTAAGTAAAAATAAAATAAACAATTTGATTGTTTCCCTACGGCAAAAAGAGTGACCCCTCGTCGACAAACGCAGAGAGAGGGTTTTAGGGAGGGTTTAACCTCAAACAAAATAAAACAAAATACACTGCTCTGCAGTGTGGAAGGAGATGTAGGCCGTGCACCTGCAAAACCGAAAATCCTCCATGTTCTATTGCCGCCACCAGGTTAAGCAATTGCACAAGGTTAGTTTTTATGTCATTACAGTACTTGCAAATCCATTAAAACTAAGAAGCTCCGAAATATGAGGAGAGCGGCGCTTCAGAAATCTTCAGCAAGGCTAAAAACAATAAAAGAAAGCTCTGTTTCAAATAAGGAATCTGGCCGAGCTTTCCGCGTAAGAGATTTCATTGTAGAGGAAAGGCCTAATTTATATTACAGAACGGGGTTTCTTAAAAATATAGTGCATTTTCCCTGGTGTAGAGAGGGTTTTGTGTTTAGAAGAGTGGATCCTACCTGGCCGGCACGTGGAGCCAGGGGCTTTGCTAACGCGGCAGCCGAGGTCATAATCAGCAGTGACGAGGCGGACGAGACCTCTACTAGTGAAGAGGATCATTTCAGTAGGAACAAGTCTCATCGTGTCCCTATGCCAGTTGAGTTAAAGAAATATTTGTCTCTGAGGAAGAGGCAGGCTAAGACAGAGACAGAGGCTTGGAAGCAAACGGTTCAGGAGTACAGGGAACTCATGCATGAGATGTGTTCCAAGAAATTGGCGCCTTCTTTGCCCTTCATGAAGTCACTTTTCCTTGGCTGGTTTGAGCCTCTGCGCGATGCTATTGCAAAAGAGCAGCGTGTTCTTCAGGACACTGTGAAGTTCAAGGCAGTGGAAGGAGAGATGTTTCGAGATTGTATGTGTCAGCTGCCACCAGAAATGATGTCTGTCATCACAATGCATAAGTTGATTGGGATATTGATGACATCTGAAGATGGCGGCGATGGCAGCAGTCGTCCTGCTGGCGGTGGTGCACGGCTTATTTACACTGCGGTGCAAATTGGTGAGGCAATTGAGAATGAGGTGGGTGAGCCAACAAAATTTCCAATTTCCAATTTGTAGAATATGCCTTCGTGACTTGGTGATTTTATTTCTTTATAGTTTTGCCTTCCACCATTTTGTTTCTACACCATAAATAGTGTTCTTCTCCAAGGTAAGTGCTAAACATCTGCTTGAGAGAGCCTATATTAATAATAAAGTCAAATGAAGGTACATACCTCACTGAAGACCCCGGTGTGGATTTACATTTATACGTAAAATGACCTCCCTTTATTGGAAATGCACTGAACAGTCCCATTGTGTACTTTGAACATGCACTTTGTTCAGTTCCATTGGCCATTCTTCAACACTTCGAGATATTATGTTTTTGGCTAAACCGTACTTGGGGGTAAAACTGGGACCCTTAACATGGAAAAAACAAATTTATCGTGAAACTCTTCATTGTATATGGGTCATATTCCATTTATTTTTTCATTACGCAGAGCCACAACTTTTGAGATTCATATATGTGCAGTCTGGCACACGATCATCAAGAAACTAAACCAACATTCTAGCATTCCGATCAAGAGGCGGTATATCAAAAAAGCTGCCTATAGTTCTCATATTATCCTCTCAATCAGTCTAGCATCGTAATTATTTAATCCTTAAACTAGATCAAAGTTTGTTTCATCTTGGTGCAAGGACAGAATCAAAATTTAAAAATGACCCAGTATTGAAATATTCTCAGCAACATAATAGTCTATGTTCAAAAACAACTTTCACTCATCCTTTTGACAAAGCAAAGGTCTTTCTAGTTACCCCTCTTATCTACATCATCACTTCCTTTGTCTCTCTTCACCACATCGATGACTTATTTGTTAGCAGATTTGTCTAGAGATCAAGTTGAAAGCTTGAATACTGGAATAAAAAAAGGGAATAATAGAACAGGCCTTTTGACAAACAATTTGCAGCGAAAATCCCTCTTAATTATCTATGAATTCCTTGTTGAAGGTGCTAAAAAAGAGCTTGGCTTGTGATAAGGCTTCTAAATGGCAAGCCAGTAGATGTCCTCTCCGCTCAAGTACTGCTTCTATGGCATATCGGGAAGAATATGTCTCAAGGTTAAATGGTTGTTACAACTTGGGGAGAGCAAGCACTAGATCATATGATAGAGCCTTCTTCAAATGACTAATGCTTGAGCATTATTTAGATACCATTTAAGAGCCTCATAATTAGTGAGATATTGAAGAGGGTGGGCAACGTGTCAATGGTCATCAATAAACTTTCTAGAAGTTCATACCTCCTAGAAAACTCTTCAGATTTGAAATGTTGGATGGAGTTGTCAATTCATAAAGAACCTTCCCTTTATATTGATCTCCAACGCCGTGCTTGTCAATGAGGAAGCAAGTACTTGATTGAGGTTTTTCGAAAGATTGCCTTCTTCATCTTGGCTTGGAGCTGTTCTTGGTGAAGAAGATCCAAAATAAAATTGTCTAGGTAGCTTGTTCCTCTCCGTTGTTGTAGACTAAAATGTCATCTAGATAGACATTAATTTTTTGGCAAAGATGTGAATACATGACTGTGGGAAGTGCATTGGTCTTGACCAGTCACTTGTAGAGTCCAAACTTGGCATTGAAAGTTGTCTTCTAAACATCACAGGGCATCATGCGAACTTGGTGATATTCAAATGTCAAGGTTCAACTTAGTGAAGTACTTGGCACCTTGAAGTTGGTCCAAAGATTATTAATCCTTGGAAGTGGGTAATGGTTCATCATAGAGATTTTGTTGAGAGCACGTGATTTGTGACTAATTGCCACTTCGAGACCATATGAATAGAAGATTTGCACGTAGAAATTGTGTTTTATCATGCCTTGTTTGAGCAACTAATTGATTTAGCACTCTAAAAAAGCACTCTTAATGGGTGGTATTGTGGTTAATTAAGAAACCATAACATCACACAAGCTAATGAACCCAAATACTTTTAAGACATAAAAATTCAATAGGCCGAAATTCTGAACAATAACTAGTATTGATTCGTATTGAATAATTCAAATAATTACAAACCATGCATAAATAAGCCTCAAATCAGAATTGGAGTTGACATGCAAAATTCAGAACTTTAAAAATAAATAAAACTTGACCTGCGATTTTTAATAGCTGCTATTATTAGTAAGTTTCGCCTGCAAGCGCGTGTAGCTCTAAAAATCTCCAAAAATAAACTAAACACTAAAATTAACTTATTAGAAGATTATCAATTGAAGTTCAAGTCCGGTTACAAAAATAGACAATTTCTAAATGTAGAAAAAAATAAAAAATAATATTAAAATGCAATTTTGGACCCTCAAATGGTTACGTATAGCCTTTGAAAAATATCGAAAACGTTTCATAACCGGAAGGGCAAGTTATGGCTGCATTGAAATTTTTGAGATGGTCGTTTTGATATGAATATGGGCTCAAACAGAGCTACGGATCAAAAGTTATAGCCCCAGAAGTTTGGCCTCTTTTTTTGCATCATTATTCTCTGGTTGAAAACAACTCAGCTCTTGCGAGTTGCTCTGATTGTACTGCTGTCATTTGTTTTTATCAATCTTCTTCAGCTTCCATTTTGTAATCCAAGTGTTGTCATCCTGTTGTAATCCTTCACACTGTATTAAATACCTGTCATAACTTCTTTGCCTTGTGTTTACTGTCTTCTTATCTAAAACTTGCACTATCTTTTCTTTCTTCTTTGGCACCTGTTGTTGCCAATTTACTTTTTCATCTTCACTTTCACCATCTTCTCCATGTAAATCATATAAATTTGAAACAGTAAATACTGGAGAGATATCAAAATTCTATGGTAAACTCACCTCATAAGCATTGTCATTGATTTTCTTCACAATTCTGCATGGTCTAATTTTCTTGTACTTCAACTTGTTATGTGTCTTTTGGAAATCTCTCTTTTCTCAAGTAAACCATCACTAAATCTCCTTCAAATATTTTTGAGGTTCTTCTGACATCTGTTGCCACTTTATACTTTTCATTACTTTTCAACAACTTTCTTCTTACTTCTTGTAATTGTTGTATATGTTCTGCAAACACTTCTGCATCATCACTAACTCGTTCTGCAATTGGTAACTGTACCAAATCTAAAACATTTATAGGATTACTCCCACAAACGATTTGAAATGTTGATTTTTCTGTCGATCTGTTCACTGAATTATTATATGCAAACTCAACTTGCGATAAAGCCAAGTCCCATTGCTTGGGCTTCTTTCCAACTATGCATCGTAATAAATTTTTCAAGCTTTTGTTTACAACTTCCGTCTGCTCATCTGTTTGGGAGTGGTATGCACTATTGAATTGTAGTTTAGTACCCATATTTTTCCATGAAGTCCTTTAAAATGTCTTAGAAATTTCGTGTCTCTATCTGATGTAATGGTGTTTGGAACACCATGCAATGTCACAATATCTTTAAAAAATAGTTTTGCAACTCTAGTGGCATCATTGGTTTTCTTACATGCAATAAAATGAACCATCTTAAAAAACTTGTCTACAACAACAAAAATTGAATCATTACCTCTCTGTGTGTTTGGTAATCCCAACACAATATTTATACTCAAATCTGTCCACGGTTTTTTTGGAACCGGTAATGGCATGTACAAACCTGTATTTTGTGCATGTCCTTTTGCCATTTAACATATCCTACACCTTGAAACATATTTTGTCACATTTCTCTTCATTTTTGGCCAAAAATACTTCTCCACCAAAGCTATTGTCTTTGTCTTACCAAAGTGTCCAGTCAATCCACCACTGTGCAATTTTTTTATAATATTGTCTCTTAGAAATCCAATCTGAATACATAATTGTATCCCTTTGAAGAGATAACCATCCTACATAAGATACTCTTCATAAACATTGCTTGTATCACCTATCAATGTATTCCTGCTTGCTCAACTATCTTGCCAAAAATCTAGATCGGTATCATATACTTCTATAATAAATTCAAATCCAACTCCACTCACCATAGTAGTTAACAACCCTACTCTCCTATTCAAAGCATCAACTACCTAATTCTATTTTTCTAATTTGTGTTTCAACACAAAAATATAACCTGCAAGAAAGACACCTACTTTGCATACTTACTATTTAATTTCTTTTGAGTGTTCACATACTTCAAAGCCTTATGATCAATAAATATGATAAACTCCTTAGACATCAGGTAATGTCTTCAATGTCTTAATGCTTGTACAATGGCATAACATTCAACATCATATGTAGAATATTTTGTTCTTATCTTATTCAATTTCTCATTGAAATATGCTATTGACTTCCCTTCTTGACTCAACACAACACCGATTCCTACAAACGAAGCATCACAATCAACTTCAAACACTTTGCTAAAATCTGATAATGCTAAAATAGGCTTTTTTGTAATTTTCTTTTTCAACAATTTAAAGCTTTCTGCTGCTGCCCTTGTCTATGCAAATTTTTTTTCTCTTATATAATTTGTTTTGGTGCAACAAGGCTACTAAATTTTTAAATAAACTTTCTATAAAAAATTGCTAAACCATAGAAACTTCTTACCTTTGTGATGCTCTTTGGGATAGGCCACTCAACAATTGCCTTTACTTTTTCTTCATCCATTCTGACACCATCCACTGAAATTACAAATCCTAAAAATACCAAACTATTCTGCATAAACTTGCACTTCTTGAAATTCGCATAGAGATTCTCTTTTCTTAATAATTCTAATACCATTCTCAAATGCTGTAAGTGCTCTTATTGAGTCTTACTGAATAAAATATCTTCAAAATAAACCACCACAAACTTACCACTGTATTCTCATAGCATTGTGTTCATCACCCTCATAAATGTGTTGGGTGCATTAGATAATCTGAATGACATCACCATCCATTCATATAAATCATTTCTAGTTTTGAATGCTATTTTCCATTCATCTCCTTCACGAATTCGAATCTAATGGTATTCAATCCTCAGGTCAATCTTGTTAAAATATTTTGCTCCTGCAAGAACATCCATCATATCATCTAAACAAGGTATAAAAAATTTATACTTGATTGTAATATTATTAATTGCTCTACTATCCACACACGTCCTCCACCCTCCATCTTTCTTTGGAGATAGCAACGCTGGTGTTGCACAAGGGCTCATGCTCTCCCTTACTGCACCCTTTCTCACCAATTCAGTAATCTGCTTATTCAATTTTGTATGTTCTGTTGGAATCATCCTATAAGTTGCTTGATTGAGTAGCGCTGATCTTGGAATCAAATCTGTATAATGGTGAATATCTCTTTTTGGTGGTAAACCATCTGAGAGCTCATTAGGTATGATAATTGCATATTCTTCAACACTATTGTTGTTTCTACTAGTACTTGCACCACTTATGTGTCTTCTTTCTTCGCTACTAATGCATAACACCCTGTCATCTTCATATCTTTGATAAATTCTTTTGCCGTCAGTATGCTTTTAGTCTGCCCTTCTTCTTTAAGAGGTTATAAAACTACCTTCATGCCACCTTTCTAGAAACTATATGTGTTCTTTGATCTATCATGAATTGCTTTTCTATCAAACTACCATGGCCTTCCCAATAACACATGGCATGCATCTATTGGTATTACATTACACCATATTTCATCTTTGTAAGTTTTACGTATTATCTACTATAACTTCATTTCATTTCTTAAACTATGAAATCCGATAAGGATTATGATACTTTTCACACTGCAAATCTAGTTTCTCAATCATATCTTTAGAAACTATATTTTTACAACTACCACCATCTACAATTAATTTGCATATCTTACCTCTTAAAGTACACCTTGTTTGAAAGATATTTGTTCGCAGCCATGCATCACCATCTTCTTTATTCTGCACATGTTTTTTCTTTGGAGCAATCGTTGTTCTTCTCATCATGAGATTTTCTTCAATATCTACTGTTGCAACTTCAATATTTTACTCTTTTGTCTTAGCTTCAACTAAATTCACTCTTGGACGATCCTCTTGCCTCCTTTTTTGATCTTGGTAGTGTGGACACAAATGCTTTATGACTTTCTCCACATTTGTAACAAACATAAAATCTGCGTTGATTTGGAAACCATTCTCTACCACCACCATAACTTTGTCCTTTCTGAAATCCTCTTGCTATTTACTATTCTATGCATGCTCCACACAAAGTATTCTATGCATGCTCCATTTATTTTGAATAGAAAACTTCAAACCATTTACATACCTTGCATCCATTTGCGCCTCTGTCTCATCATGCTCCACTTATATTGAAAGCCTGTAAAACTGTATACTCTTCTATATTGTGATCCTTCTACTTCAAAATTTGAAATCTTTTGTATAGGGTTTGTGCATAATCCACATAAAGAAATTTCTCTCTCAGATTTTTTTTTCATTTTTTTCACGAGTTGAACTTCTCTTTACCTTTTCTTTGTCTTTCTTTCTGCTGGTGATTCCACCAAATCATTGCATGACCCTTCAATTTTGTGCATTCAAACTTTACCTTCTTGTCTTCTCTCATAGTTCTCCATTCGAGAAACTTCTCCATGTTGTTCATCCAATTTATCAACGCCTCTGGTTTCAAACTTTCTCCATAATTTGGAACTTCAACCCTGATTCTTTCGTTCCTTCTAAAGTTTTAACCATCTCTTTCATTGATAGTTGCTGTTCTTGTTCCTCTTGCAGAATTTCTTCTTCATGCTCTGTGTCATCTTCCGCTCTCCTTTGTCTTTGATTCGCAACGATCTCGATTAATTGTTCTACTTGCCTCTGCAGCTCTTTCATAGTCCGGTTCATCTGAGCGATTCCTTCACTATCTCTTACACCTCCAAGATTTGAACTTGCTTTGATACCAAATAATGAACCTGAATACTATCAAGACAAATAAAAATCCAATAGGCCAAGATTCTGAATAATAACCAATATTGATTCGTATTGAAAAATTCAAATAACTACAAATCATGCATAAATAAGCCTCAACTCAGAATTGGAGTTGACATGAAAAATTCGGAACTCTAAAAATAAATAAAACTCGACTTATTATTTTTAGTAGTTGCTATTTTTAATAAATTTTGCATGCAAGTGCACGCAGCTCTAAAAATCTCTAAAAATAAACTGAATGCTAAAATTAACCTATCAGATGAATATCAATTGAAGTTCAAGTCCGGTTACAAAAATAAACATTTTTTAAATTTAAAAATATATCGCAAATAATATTAAACTGCAATTTTGGACCTTCAAATGATCATGTATGACCTCCAAAAAATATCAAAAATGTCCCATAACTGGAAGGGCCAGTTATGGCTACATTGAGCTTTTCGAGATGGTTGTTTTGGCGCGAAGATGGGCTCAAACAAAGCTACGGATCAAAAGTTATGGCCTTCGGAAGTTCGGGTTCTTTTTCTGCATCATTAGCTCAATAGAATGGACCTCAAAGGAGGAAGTCCTTATGGATCCTCAAAAACATTAAAAACACAAATTTGCTTGTGGTGGGAACTTGTCAACATTTTTTATTTAGCCTCCCGAATGGTACGAAGACTAAGAAACAAATGAAATTGATCTCTTCAAATGCTAACATTTTAGAGAGCAGAGGATCAATAAAAATAATATATTAGATACTTAAATGTCCTTTTGCAATCAAGAGGCCTTATGGAAGCCATCAAAGAAATCCTTGTAGTGGTAATGATAAGGGGTTGCAAGTACCAAACGACAACAGTCAAGTGATCGTCACAATCAAGTCATCAATTGTGTCTTGGAATGATTTAGTGGAAATGTGATAGAACACTCGCAAGCCACAAATGTGGATAGTTCCCCTGGAATCATTACAATTGGTTTGGATGTGATTCCACTGTAATTGGAAATTTGGAGTTCATCAACCAAATTTTTGTGAAATTAGGTTCTTCTAGTTGTCGTAGTCATGGATGAGCTCCACCAATGTAGTCTTGATTTGATAGCTGCGAGTACACATAGCTTTTCGATTATTGGAAAATAGTCACTAATCATGAGAATGAGTTGAGGATTGGAAGTGTGGGGATTGGATGCTTGATCTCTAGATCTACATGTTGTGAATTCTACTCATCTAGGATGGTATTTACCTAATTTGATTTGAGGACACATTTTTCATGGGTAAAATGTTTGGTGTGATAGCGGTTAGCACAATATTTCTTTCCATAGTTATTCTATGAAGAATTTCCTTTTCTTGGTGATGAGTGGGTAGGGTTAGAGGAGTTGACGTGGGTAGATGATAAATTCTTTTATTGAGATGAAAAAGGTTGGTTGGGGTGTTGGAGATTCTTTTTGTTGTGTGGCTTCCACCTTAAAAGCAAGCTGGAAAACATGCTCCAATGAAGTGATAATGAAAAGCTCACTCTTTTAGGAGACATGATAACAATTCTAAGACAAACTGAATTCGAATTACCTCGTCAGTGTCCTCTATGTCCAACTTGATTGAGAGGCGATTGGATTTTTTGGTGTATTGCTAGACCAAGAGTCTAGACGCTATGCCAATAGCTGATCTTTATTCATGAGGGGATAAAAGCGCTTTCAACATGCTAATATCGGCTTTGTTCTTGAGGTGGTTAAAGTGCTTCCTTATTTTTTCTTTGAATCATGATTCCTTGTTGAAGTTGTAACACTTTTTTTGATTTGCATACTGCTCCATCTTGTCAACTTGAATTAGGTGATGAGTGCCTTGGTGTGTGTGGGTAGTTGTGTCAATGTCATGAAGCTCAGGTGTGATGGATCCAAATTTGTGGGATGGTGGATTGTGATTGGCTGTAGTAGAGGTGGTTTGTATGGATTTGATAACTCAATGTTGAATAGTAGATGCATTCCCAAATATGGTGGCTGGTTGAGGATGAATGTGTTCTCATTTGCTGATTGCAATATGATATAAGGACCCTATTGCAATGGTTTGATTTTGCAGCAAGTACCTTGGAATTGCCCCTTCTAAAAATGCAAAATTAATTGCAATCATATTGTCACCAATTTGAAAAGTGCTAGGCGTTGGATGTGCATCAAGATGGTGTTATTGCTTTTGTTGTTGGTAAATTAGGATTTGTTCAACCTATTGATGCACTTGCTAAATATGTTACTGAAATTTATTTGCGTTTTCTTATTCCTTGGTTGTGTAGTTGACTCGGGATTCGTGGGTGTGTGATAATCTATCCTAAGAGGTGCCACTGGTTGGAACCCATAACATCTCTGAAATGGACTATGCCTTGTAGACCTATGAAGAGCTTTGTTGTAGGAAAGTTGGATGTATTTCAAGTTCTCATTGCAAGTGCAAAAAATGGGCACTATTGTACATTTGCGATAGTTGAACGCATGTCCTCATGACAACTTCATTATGTTTGGTTGTGTGAGGATAGAATACGGTTGATCTTTCCAATTGAGTATCTAATATTTTCCTCAAGGCAAGCCTGAAATGACTAACAAAATTGGGGTCGCGATCAAAGACAAATGGAGAGAGGAACTCTAAAGTGTACGCATACATACTTGAAGAAGAGTTTGGTTGTTTTAGGTTAGGTCCACCGATGGACTTCTTGCATGCAACCGCAATTTAATATTTTCCATTGGGAAAGCTTGAGATGAATAACAAACTTGGGGTCTCGATTGGAGACAAATGGAGAGGAACTCCAAAGTGTACACAAACATGCTTGAAGAAGAGTTTGGTTGTTTTAGCTCCACCAATGGACTTCTTGCATGCAACCACGATTGCCATCTTTGAGAATATGTTGACCACGTCGAACATTGAGTCATGCTAAGGTAGGCCATATTAGGAACTAAGAAATCTATGTTGAGTGAGATTTGCTTCAAGTACGTAGTTAAATGTACCAGTATCAATTTCAAAGGGTTGATCATTGTTAGGAATTATGAGGACAAGTGCAGAACAAGTTTGGCTTTGATTTCTTAGAATTCGCAGTGCTGCTTAGTTGTCCATTAAAATGCTGGCTTGGCTCATGTGATTTGGTTCATCATCCATGAGATGTGAGAGAATCCTAGTACGAACTGATGATATAACTTTGTGAGTCCAAAAAAATTGTTCAATTTTGGGAGATTGCGATGAATAGGCTAATCTAAAATGGTTACGATCTTTGGATCTACATGGATGCCTTCACAATCAATGATGTAGCCCAGATACTAAATCC
Organism: Torreya grandis; assembly: GCA_037957365.1. Lineage (NCBI taxonomy): Eukaryota > Viridiplantae > Streptophyta > Pinopsida > Cupressales > Taxaceae > Torreya > Torreya grandis. The sequence goes on along the minus strand of JARHVA010005445.1, from coordinate 974,866 downwards.
GAGTAACACTAAAGGTATACTTGCCTAAGTCTGGCTGCAACTTGTGATTGCAAAAATTGTTAAGAAACTTCTGAACATGGACAATATGTTTATCCCAATTCTTATTGTAGATGAGGATGCCATCCAAGTAGACAATGATGAAGGTGTTTGTGAAGGTTCACAATATGATATTCATAAGATGTTGAAGGTTGTTGGTGCATTACTTAATCCAAAAGGCCTTCCTTTGTCATGCATGTAGTCTTCCATATGTTTTCTAGATATATTGGCACATGATGATATTCTGAATTCAGGTTGATCGTTGTGAAGTATTGTGCACCTCATAGTTGGTATAACAAATCATCAATGCAAGATAGAAGATACTTGTTTTTTAAGTTGATTTTGTTGAGGGCATAATAATCAATACATACTAGCCATGAACCGTCCTTGGGCTCTTCGAAGACATTTTTGTCTTGTTGTAGAAGGTTTTTCAAGCCATTGCTTTTGCTTTGCAGATCCCAGTGGTTGAGTTGCAAGTGAATGCTTCTTTGCAGTGCATTGCACATTCTTTTGGGGAAGCATGAATAGCTCAAACTTTTGGACACGAGAAGCAAGCTTTCTACATTTTTTTTTGTAGGCACCAATGTGAAATTGGTCTTTTGAGTAGACTACAAAATGTGATAAAAGGCAATCGTTGATCTTGATGGACCAATTTTATGGCTTAACTTTATAGGTTGCATCTCAGTCACACAAATATGGCTTACCAAGAAGAACATTGTAGATTTTGACTATTGTCACATTGCAAGTAATAGTCATGCATGGGCGCAATACCATACTTGAATCTGATTGGCATGTCATTTCAAGTTCTCTCCCTTGCTAGAATTGCCCACGAGCCACACTATTGGATTCTCTAGAACCCTCCTCTGCAGTTGAGCTGAACAGAAACAACTCTTGTAGTGATCTTGGTTTGGTTTTCTTCGGAAATGTCTCAGGATCTTTAGAACCGAGTCCTTCTTGGAAATGCCCTAAAAACATCAAGGATGTTTTCAAGGAGGACCTGACATTTTCAGGCCATTTCGATATGATTCATAGCAAGGGTATGTTGAAAGTTAAAAAAAGAACAAAAAGATTAAACTAACTTAACCAAAATCATAAATCATAATCCATAAATTTTTGAAATATTGAATTATGTAGTGTTTTATTAACTTTTATTTATTTTAATGCTAATTATGCACATAACAATGGTATTATGGTTACTTTTCCTTATATTTTGTGTGCGTATGTTTCCATGGTGAATTGTACCTAGATTCCCAAAAAAATCGGTGTTTTCCTTTTTATTATTTCCAAGAATATAATTATTCCCAAAATATTCTGAAATTTATAAAAATCAACTTTAAATTTTGTTTTTCTATTAACTAGTTATCTCGTCAGTTTATTCCTCATCGTGATGAATGTATACACATTAAATTTGCTTTACTAACATTTGGTTTTGGCAGCACTTGTTGGCACACAAATCTTCCATGATTGGAATCGGGGTGGGCTGGTTTTGAGCCAATCTATGAGAGATGTCATGGGTGCCTATCTATCACCTTCATACCTTCTAACTCATCTTCCCAGATCTTCCTTTGTCATCCCTTACCTCCGTCTTATTTGCTTGCATCTGGCCAACGTCACCGGTCATGGCATGTGATACATTAATTTAAGATATAAAATCCAAGTGCTCTAGAATGAAGCCATTGTTTTTATCCCCTCCACGAGGCCAAGGGAATGCCTTGATGCCGGTATTATGAGTCAACCTCGAAATTTGATGTTAAATATAAAACACTCAACTGAAAATTAAAAATCTCGAAGGCTTAGACAGGTCTAGACTATCGATATGGTCAAGGTTATTGTTGATAGCGAGACCTCAAGATTGGTGGAGTTGTATCTTAAGCCCACCTTTTTCAGCTTTAGAGGCAATTTCTTTGAACTAATGGGAGGGGTAGCAACAGGGTCACCACTCTCTCCAGTGGCGGCTGATCTCTGTGGAGTAGTTTGAGGAATATGCTCTACACACCTTTCCTTTGAAACCTTATTGGATTAAGAGGTATGTTGACAATACTAATCTGAGTTGGCCACATGGGAGGGACAGCTTAAAAGTTTTCCATGAGCATTTGAACAATATTTGTGAAAGCATAAAATTCACTAAGTAGAACATTGAGGGTGCTTACCATTTCTGAATGCCCTCCTAGAGAGAAAATCAGATGGATCTCTTGGTTGAAGGGTATATAGAAAAGACACACATACCGATCTTTACTTACAAGCATCCTCACACCATGTCTGTCTCAAAAAGCTGGTCTTCTCAAAACCCTTGCCGCAGGAGCTAACCTTATATGTGATGATGATTGCATGGAGCAAGAGAAGAAACATTTGGAGGGTGTTTTTTGGAACAATGGCTACAAAGGGAAACAAATAATGATAGATTCAAGAAAGTTCACACGAAGGGAGGATGATAATGACCTACCACAAACAGTTCTACCATATGTAGAGGAAACTTTCAACAAAATTTCCAAAATTCTAATAAAAAGGAACACAAGGTCTATTTTTATTCCACAAAACACTCTTAAGAAATATCTAATATCAACTAAGGATTTAATGGGGCCTGTTGACTTTTCAGTCATTCTGATCTTACATCACTTTGCATGCTAGTGGCCAGGTTTCTGGCCAAGATTAGCTGGTTGAGAGTTAGTTTTACCTTCAATGGTGTTTTGCATGAGGATTTCAGGGGTCTTAAAAGACCAAAGCATGATTAAAACTCTTTAGATCTTCATTTGCAGGTCTGCACCCTATTTTGCAAGGTTTTATGACTTCTATCAAGCAAGAAAACATAGAAAAGTACAGGCTATAATGCAAATGTTGCAGGTCTGATAAGATTGCAGTGTTTCCAAGGTGGACAGGTTTAAGAAACTTAAAATATAGCGAGTTACAATGATCTAATGGAGGACTGTAAGGTTTTTTGATAGGTTTTAGAGCAAGTTTCAAACCATTAAAGAGAGTTTCAAGCTCAAAGACCTTACTAACCGGGCTGCAAACTAGGATCTAAGGCTCCATGAAGAGGATCACAGGTCATTAGCAGGAAGTTGCAGGTCTGTGCAACACATTTCCAAGATTTCAAAGCTTGTCGATGAATGGTTGTGTTGACTGTCTATGTCTCTCTCAGTGCGTGGTGGGTTCAGATGGTAGGATGTCAGTTCAGATGATTCTGTTCACAATCCATAGTCCAATGATGGATCCATCATAAATCCAGATGAAGATTATGCAGTCCCAAGGATATAATAAATGTAGACATGTTCAAAGAGGCTGGTCAAGCATCTCAAAGCATGGAATATAGATGGAAACATTCCCTTAGAAAATTGCAATATCTTTTAGTGATTGTCATTAAGGAGGGCATGTGCAAGGCTTAGTGTGGTGGCATCTTTCTTAAAGTGATTGGCATTTATGACAAACATGTGCAAGGCTCTAAATGGGGCAAGTTATGTCACTTCGAGGCCTGTTTTGGTCAAAGTCAAAGACCTTTTGGTACTACAGACCTAGTAAAGGATCTAATCATGCCAAAGATCAAGAAAAAGTCAAATCAATCATCTTTTTTCCATGCTCAAGGGAAAGTGGCGAGTTGAGAAGCTTTTGAGACAAATGGACCAGGTTTTTTTTAAGGACATAGCAGCATATGATGAGATTTTGACCAAATCCACATCATCAAGGAGACAACTAGAGTGGAGATAGGATGGCTTATTCTCCACTACGCCAAGCATCCTAGAAAGGTCCACATGAACAAGTCAAGCATTAATGAGGTAGTGGAGGCTTAATGTATTCCAACTACTTGGTCTCTTCCTCACACATGCCTGAATTAATAAAGGTAGTTGGGGAAATTATTGCTGTCTTATTCTCTCTCACTCCTTGTACTCTATAAATATTATTGAAAAAAGACTCTTTGGGAGCCCTATCTTTGGTAACAAAACTCTGCCTCTTTGAGGATTGTAATACTAGCTTATGCCTTGAATTATCAATAAAAGATTGAATTAGCTCTGTCCCTTTTTGCTGTCTCACTGTGTGTTTTGAATCCTAGTTGCATTTCGTGGATTGCAGTCTCTTTTGATTCATTTGAGATCAATTGTAGATGCATTTCAGTCTCTTTTGGCTCATTTTGAAGAAGATTGTAGACATTACAACCCTTATTCAAACTGATTTCTTCATCATACCTCTGTTCTAACATGTTTGTGAGAATTTTGCAGCTAAAAATTAGTCTTTTAGAGGTTTTCTTGTGCAGTTTTAGCAAGTTGAGGAGCTCTCTAAACTTGGTGTATCACCATTTTGTGAATTTCAGTTACTTCTACTGCCTTTTCCATGATGAAATCATAGTTATAGCTGTAAATAAGTCCATTTTAGTAGTGTTTTAGGTTTGCAACTATATCAGGTGCATTTAGTTCAGGAAGGAAGTCAGCCTTCTCTGGAGGTTCATCCCAAGGAGCCCGTGTCCCACACCTTGGGGATGTTCCCATTGTTGTAGTGAATCATCTTATCAATCAAACAGGTGCAAGATTCACGAGACAAATATCCCAAGTTGAACAATTGGTATACCTTATCCCTTATTCTTGCAAAACATATTATATAGGAGAAATGGGGGGAGCCATTTAAACCATGTTAAAGCAGCATGAGACAGCTATTAGACTTGGGAAATCCACTAAATCTGCATCAGTGAAGCAGTCAGAGAGTACCAAACACCATATTATCTAGATGAATCCAAAGTTATACCAATAGAGGAAAATCCACTAAATTTGTGTTAGTGAAGCATTTAGAGAATGCTAAACACCACATTATCTAGATGGAGCCAAAGTTATACCAATAGAGGATCACTACAATAGAAGAAGGCTTAGAGAAACAATAGAAATTGAAATATGTCCCAATATTTTGAACAAGCATGATGTTTTGACCTTAAGCGAATCGTGGAGATCAGTGTTGCCAAAACTCCTAAAAGGACCAATGGTCACCAAGAAAAATAAATAATCTAGTTGAAATATTAATTTCTACTAGGCCTCATTGTCTTAATTTATAACAACTAGCTACTTGTAGTGGCTAGCCATGCACCATGGTTATCTCAGTAATAGCTTGCTACTTATAATCGCTAGCCATACTTAATGATTAGTGTCTGAACAACTAATTCAATTTATTTTCTAGAGGATTTGTTCACACTAGTGACATGGTAGCTTACTAGTAGTTCGGTGTAATTAATTTAAGGAAGGCTTATGTCAATCCTCTCTATTAATGTCGTGATGATAGGTCACGAAGTGTGACCCGAAATACTGATCAGAAAATTTGCAATACAGTTGTATCCAAAAGTTTTGTTGAGTTCAACTACCATGGACTGTGGAAGCCTGACATCTATGAAGTTCGGTTCGGTGTAATTTATTTAAGGAACACTTATGTCAATCCTCTCTATTAATGTCGTGATGATAGGTCACGAAGTGTGACGTGAAACGCTGATCAGAAAATTTGCAATACAGTTGTATCCAAAAGTTTTGTTGAGTTCAACTACCATGGACTGTGGAAGCCTGACATCTATAAAGTTCTAGACTATTCAAGTTCCAATGTAAATTGACTCTGAAATATCAGGGAAACCATCAAACTATACGATTGCTTTACACAATGCATGGAAAAATACAAATTTTTATCTATGAAGCTGTGCATGCCAATACAGGGGCAAGGGATTCCGAGAGCAGTATGGATGCCATAACAGGGTCAATGGACTACAATAGTGATATGCATGTTGCATGTGACCTTGGACTCCAGTCTTTCCTGGACTATTTGCATTAATACTCCCCAAAACATATCTTATTGTAAGGTTTAAAGGCCTTTTAAAGTGTCATTTCTCATGTACCTCATTTATCTTTTGCATGTGAAATAAGTATCTTTTACATTGTAAACGTTATTCCATGAACATTTTAGATAAGTGCCATTTCTCGAGATCAGTGGGAGGTTTCACTGCCTTTTCAGGGAGGCCTAGGCTCTCTCTGTCTTCTTCAGATATGAAGACCAGAGATGTCTGGCTCTATACATGTAGGAGGCCCTCAGGGTTTGTGGCCACATGATTTAGGTCCCCACTAGACCTCAGTCTATCCAACAGATTACTTCCTTCTTTATGGTGCTACCCTCGGGGAGAGGCACTAAGCAGCAGATCAACATCAACACATCCTCACACTCTAGATTAGTGCATATCCAGGGGACCATTCACAACTCCCCGCGATCTCATCAGCATAACCATTCCAGTCCTAGCCTCAAGAGTCAGACTAGATCCACCAGATTGTCGCGGCGAGCTACTCCCTCCAGACAATAGCACATGGGACAGACCAGACACTCCTCCTCCTCCACTGGCTATCCATCTATTTTGAGCTTCTTTTCGACAGCCTCAGATGATAGGAGAGTTGGGCCCACTGCGTGATGGACCTTTTTCACTGCTTCTCCTGGTTCTTCTCTTATATTGTACTTTCCCACCTCTCCGTTTGGCTGGGGTCGTTGGCTGCGGGTTGCTCTTCGCCTCTTTCCTTTCTGGCTGCTCTTGCTTTTTGATCTTGTTTTGTTTCTCTTTCCGTTTTGTGTTCTCCATTGGAAACTGGTTATTTTTTTTGCTTTGCTCTGACACTTTTGTACGTTGCAGTCCCTTTGACCTACTTTTGTGGTCATTTGTCGGACATTAATATATTTATCTTATCTCATCCTAACATCTTAAGCTTTTTTGTTTAAGACTAACACAATCTTTAATACTTGATAACATTTTTGCTAGCCCTTTTCAATACAAAACTGACATCTTCCACTTCATTTCATTCTTTTTTTGGCACATTTTTTTAAGCTGGAAACACTACACAGTCTTCAGATATTGTGACAGGCATCTTAAATGTTCTTGTTATAACCCAATCAACTTGTTTTATCTTTTAATAATCTATCACAGCTTACAAGTTCATGCAACAGTGTCCTTAGGTCATTTTCATTCAATACCAGCATTGCCTTCTAATACATCTATTGCAAATACATTGGAATTTGTGTATGCCACATCTACACTTCAAACATCTATTTGAAAGTTGAATCGTATATTCTTATGCAATGCCTGAATATCATTGATTCCATGCAAAGATCCACTGTTGGGTAGAAGATGACAAGTGGAGAGCAAATGGGCAAGCCAGTTTTAAACATAGAACATATAATTACAGTAAAGATACGAGCTGGAGAAAGCAAAGACACCGATCCTTTGTTCTTCAGATTTCAAAGAGCATTCAATATTGTCTTGCAACATCATCTAAGCTTTGTTTCTCACTACATTTGCCTGTTTTTGAATTGTGTTCAGCCAATTGTTTTACATCCTTTTACTCTGGCTTGCAAGAGGTCTTTTGGGTCTTTCTCTTCAGTATGCAATTTGAGTTTTCAGTGTGATTAATATCAACTGAAGCCTTTCTTTTTGTCCCAGGTCAGGATTCATAAATTCTTAGAAAAGACACATAAAAAACCCAAAAGAAGCAAAAAGGTCGAAGGAGAGGAACAAGAAATTGTAACCAAGGAACATGAAGCTCTTCGGAAACATGTAACAAACTTGATGAAAATGCAGAAAATGCGTCATGTAAGTTGGATATTAAAAAAGGAGGAGGATTCAAAACCTTGGGATCCTTCTGTGCATGCCAAGGTAAGGATTTCACTTGCAAGCTTTGAACAGCATGCAATTGACATTTTATTTAATTTCAATCTACAGGGTAACTTCTGTTGTGTATTTTATAGGTTGGTAGTCGTTTGCTTGAGCTCCTATTGGAAACAGCCTTCATACAACCTCCTATTGACCAGTCCACAGAAGGGCCACCTGATGTTCGACCTGCATTTAAACATTCACTGAGGAGAGTTACAACTGGGTAGTAAGATTTTTTTTGTTGTGAATGTTGAGCTTATTACTGTTCCCTTTTTTAAATCGAGGAAGGTATTTTATCCTGGATATATTTTGCTGATTCAAAGCATTTCATTATTTGTATTCTCAGGAAGGTGGTTAGGATGGTTGGTGTTATAGAATGCGACCCACTAGTGAGGAGGGGACTGGAGAGAACGGTATGCTGAAATCTTGCCAAGTAATAGAAGCATATAAATTCTGTAGGTATCTGTTTGATAAATTTTGGAAGTGGTTAATAATTAGCGTAGATTTGCAGGTATTGCTTTTGCAATTACCCATTGAATTAGTATAGGTTTGAGAGTGGCATGAGTTCTTAAGGTTTCCATTTAAAGTATTGGCCGGAGATTTGAGAAGGGGAGGATTGGAATGTAGTACCATATTTTTTTGGCCATGCATTAATAAGAAAGGCTTATATCTGTTTACAGGCAAGGCACATGGTGATGCCTTACATGCCAATGTTGGTGACACCTTGTCCTTGGAAAGGGTATGATTTTTTTTTCCGCATGAGTTTATATTGATATGATTTTTATCTACTGTCCTAATGAAGTATTTTTCTGTAATTTTTCTGGTTCTTTTTCAAATGTATAATACCTGAGTATGTTGGATGGCTTTGCAAACAGAACTAGGTGCTTTTTCAGCAGTATAGTTATACTGCAAAATTAAAATCATATCACAAACTTAGAATATCTTGGGTATTGAGAAAGGAATGGTGCAAGCTTAGTAAAAGTAGTTAACTAGGAAATTATTTGCCATTACATTAAGAAATAGTGCATGATAGAGATTAATTAAAGGAAAAAATGAGTTATTCAATAGGGACTGATATAGAGAAGCTTAGGCATTTTCACGATATAATTACTTTCTTAAGAAGATATGGTCAGAGAATGGCATTGCCAATTAAGTTCCATCATCTTGGAAATGCTTGGGATGTTCAGTGTAGATTGTCCATTTTCATTGTAAATATTTTAGCTTTTTTTCTTATGTTTCAAGATATATGATTATGTTTCTAATTTGAATAATGCTCCTTTTGACTTGGTAGTTAATACAATATGGAGTTTATGTTTTATAGGCAGATATTTTTTGTCTGGGAGTGTGGAATTGAAGAATTTCATTTTAAACCGTTGTAGGCATGAAAAGGGAGGCTATATATTTTTGCCTTCCTCTGTTATGCGCATACATGGGGCAAAACAACAAAAAGATGCAATCAGGAGTGTTCCAATGAAGCAGATAGAAAAAGTATACAAGGTATGGTTTGGTCATTATCGTTGCAAGGTTCAATACTCACTCTCTTATGTTAAATATAAGATGAAGCAATTTTGACTGACTGGTTTGCAAGAGAAACGTTTCAACCTATGTCATGTGCTTGTTTTCTTTTAAGCTACAATAGAATCCATATGCATGTAGGTGAGGTCAATATTTTGTTACGGATCTTAACTCACTATTGTTCTCATTATAATGTATCTAAGTCATCATGCATTGTTTGTGTGCCAACTAAGGATATTCTTTTTTTGTTTGCTTTGCAGGCATTAGATGTTCTTGGTTTAACAAAATGGAGAGTGAATAAGAGAGTTCTTGATGTTGTAGATATGATTTGGGCAGAAGGAGGTCGCCTTGCAGACTTGGTTGATCGTGAGGATGTATGTTGATCTTCATTTTTGCAGTATTTGCAACAGTGTTTTGAATGTTTTAGGACATTTTTTCTATCAATGACCAGTGATCAGACGCCTGAGATGATACTATATTGAATGTACAAATTTCAGTTGTTTGTGTTTTAAATTAAGGTCTTTTTTGCCAAGTTTTGCAATTGAGATGTAAAATTTGTGCCAAATTGTTGCATTTGCAGTTGCCCATACCTGAGAAGCCAGATACAGAAGAGGAAGTTGAAATTAGACGTTGGAAATGGAATTTAAAAAAGACAAAGAAAACAAATGTGGAGAGGCACTCTCGGCGCTGTGATATAGAATTGAAACTTTCTGTAAGAGAATCCATGATTCTTCTATGTCTATTATTTTTATTTTAGATATCAAACAAAAAATATTATTGTGTAGGTTCTGGTGCGCTGATGCAAATTACCTTTCCTTTATGATGAAACAGGTGGCAAGAAAAATGAAGAACGAAGAAGGCTTTTACTATCCACATAATCTGGATTTTCGAGGCCGCGCTTATCCGATGCATCCACATTTAAATCATTTAGGTTCAGATATGTGTCGTGGAATTCTTGAATTTGCTGAGGGTCGACCATTAGGCAGTAGAGGGATTTTCTGGCTTAAGATACATTTGGCCAACCTATTTGGGAACAGTGTAGACAAACTATCTCATGATGGCCGACTAGCATTTGTTGAAGACAACATTGACAATATTATTGACTCTGGAGAGAGGCCACTTGAAGGGAATCGTTGGTGGTTGGAAGCTGAAGATCCCTTCCAGTGCCTATCAGCTTGCATGTATCTGTCGGATGCACTGAAGAGCTCTTGTCCAGAGAGTGTCATCTGTCACATGCCAGTTCATCAGGTGAATATTTTAAAACTTTTCTGAGTAGTAAAGGCTAGCATTTTGTCTTTTATGCCTTAGCATTAATATTTCTCTTTTTTTTCAATCACAAACATATTGCAGAGTGAAGATTCTTTCTTTCAATACTACATTGCATGCTTTCACTTTTGAATGACATTGACTGATTGGCTTCTTTGCAGGATGGTTCATGCAATGGTTTACAACACTATGCGGCCTTGGGAAGAGACAAGGTGATGGCGGTCTCCCCTTCCCTAAAGAAAAAAAGGGAAAAGGGTTTTTTGTTTACCTTTATTTGCAACTGGGTTTTATTTCTTCTGCCTGCACATAGTAAGATTGACGCTTGAATGTATACATTTTCAACAAGCTTGTTTGAGAATGCATCTGGTATTCAGGGTGTAAAGAAATTGACTTATTCTGAGTTTCCTAATACTAGTGAAAATAGTTGATAGAGAGCAAACAGAAACATTAAATATATATGTATATCTGTATTGATTTATGAATGAATATAAATATAGATGATGAATACAATACACTAGGTTGTCAAATATATAGACACCAAAGGGGTATGTGTCTAAGGACACATCTATACAATAATTAATTAACTATAGTTAAGTTCATAACAAGTCCCCACTGCTTGCGATGCTTTGCCCTCAAAGCATGGCAGAATGCATATTCACATAAAATCAATTTTCCCAAGATGTTTCTTCTCATAATATATTTTTCTACATGATTAGATATTTTGTAATATTTCTTCTTTGCAATTGCTTGAATGGCAAATGTTGGTGCCCTTTGTTGAGTCATTTTTTTGATTCCATGGGATGATACCAACTTTGTCGGTGGGGGTTTAAATCCTTTTATTGTGTTGTTGACCTTACCAATTAAATCTGATGAAAGGCTTTGTAGATTCATTGAAAACATATTCAATTATTGTAACCAATTAACACCCATAATTTTATCAAATCCTGTTAAAAGGAAAGGCATTTAACTTTTCTGGAGCGTATAATCATGCATTCTGAATTTGACTTTATATCATTTTCTTTGACAAGTTTTGGTGGCAACATCAGTGAATGGTGCCATGACATCAAAGTCCTTCATGGGATAATGGGATAAAAAAATATAGTGTTCTAGCTGATGAGTATGACGTGTCAATAAAATTATGGGTTCTGCCCGAATAAATAAGGACCATAATTTTCTTCTTCTTGATATACCCTTCGAGTTTTCAGGCTTTGGGGATGAACGGTTCTGATTGCAGCTGCTAGATATTCTAGGCCAAGTTTCTTGCTGATCCAGTTGATTACTATCAGACCCAAAACTGTTTGAACTCATAGTTGCATTGTTTTCTGTATCATTATCACTTCCATCCTGGTGTTCACCTTCATGAAAGCATACTTTTTTATGATTATCTGTTGTTTGAAATTCTTTTTCATCTTTTCAATTGTCATTTATGCCAAAATTATTTTGATGAGACTACAGTGCTCTAAAATTTTGATAATTACTGTTGTACTGATTATTAATTAATAAATATTAATAATAGTGTCATTGTAGATATCATGTTCTTTGCTTGACGAGACGAGCTTAATGTATTGCATCTTATGGATGGGTTTCTATCTCAAGCATATGCTTCATCCTTGATATTGAATCAAAGACCTTCAATATAGGTTTCCTATTACAAATGCTTGAAAACATTTTCAAAAATGTAACTAGTCTCTCCAATTTGAAGAATATTCACTTACTGATTGGATCTGATGCTGTCATGCCAATCAATTTAAATAATCAGTCTCTGGAGGTTCAAATCATTTCAGGAAATCACCAACAAAATGATTTCAAGTAATCATGAATCCCTCAATTTCTTGTTGCCATTAACTGCACCATTTACGTGCAATTCCTTTGAGATTTAGTCCAACAACAGAGACTGACTCTGCATGTGATCCAGTACGGTTCAAAGAGAAATGGTGCTTCGTATCATTCATCCAATTGATAACTTCGTACATTTTTTCAACATTGTACTTGGGCATATTGATCTAAACAATATTCTGGGGAGGATAGGGACTGCGTTACTCATTTGATTTTTTATTTACTCGCATTTCAAACTTCTTGCTCATCTAAGTTCTTAGTGTATTCTTAGTTTCTTGTTCACTAAACTCTATATTCATAGGTGTCTTTTGAGAAACATTAAGATGTAAAATCTGGCTTGAATCATTCAGAAGGGAATTCCTCTGATTCTGGTTGGCTAAATTCTGAAGAACTTCATTTTAATTGTTAACATTATCTTTTAATCTTCTGTCTGTGTCATTCATCTTGTTATTGATTAAAACAAGGCTGTCTGAGTGCATGCACTTGACCATATTTGGGCCACACCAGAGACGCACCCACACTCGATGCACACACCCAAATCCGCACCCAAGGCACACCCAAGGCAGCCTAACCCACCCTAGGTGCACTGGGTGTGTTTCCCTTAATTTCATATGCACCCCATAGAATATCAATTTAGCAAAAACTGAAATGGTCAAATGAAAAATTGAGAACATAAATTCTGTAAAAAACTTAATGCATATTATCATTCACATCACATTGTAGTCGACCATTACATTTAGGGATCATTTTCAACTGTATCACTGAGATTTGCTTGTAATAGCAAAGAACTATTTACTAAGGATTTTTATCCATATGTAGTAATAAACACTTTCTGAACATTTTGGATATTTTTTTGTGATTGTATTGTGACACATATTGATGCATGGGTTTATATAATATGATATACATTGTATAAATAAGTGAAAATGTGATATAAATAAATAAATGATATGAAATAAATTTTATAACTCAATGGTAATATGAAATAATTTGTATGTCATATAATACATCTGATTTGATATGTTTCATGATAATCTTATGTTTCAATTTTCAACATCGCATTCACGTATCCAAGTTTTGGGAGCTTGTACCTTACCTTGCGTACGCCTGCACTTATGCACCTATTTAACCTTGGATTAAAACCTTTAGACTAATGCATGGTTATTTTAGGTTGGCACACGGTACACCCATCTAGTACTTTTGAAATTTGTACCCTATGAAGTTTTCATAGCTTCATAAAAATCATTGATATGTTGTTTCAACTCGGCATTGGTGAGCTTTCTACTTTGCTTCATCTTCCATATGTTTTTTAGTTCTTTAAAGTTATATTACATTTTTTTAATATTGCTTTTTCAAAATAATATGTTATTAATTTATTCATTTTTCTTACAACATTTTCTTTTAATTTATGCTTTTACTCTTTTCTTTAGTTCAAATATTTTTAAATGTTTTTCTCTATAGAACATTTTTTAAATAGTGATATTTTTTTTATTGATCTTTTTATATAAAATTTCATTTCTATCTAATGTTGTTTTCTATTAACCCTTTCTTTTTTTTTAGTAAACTACTTTTTTCCTTTGCCAAGGATACCTAGGGCTACGGGTTCGTAGACCCAAAAAATTAGCGAGATGCCAATGCCCGGTGGGAAGAGAAAAGATGCTAATGCCCACGTGGTATTTACCTGCCACAGTAGGAAAAGAAAACTGAAAATAGAGATTGCAGTAATCATGAAAAGTGCAAATTCAGTTTCAGGAAAGCAGTCATCATTCAGTGCATCACAATTGAGCTAAGCAGTGATTCAAATTATCTCAAAATGCCTGTTTCACTCATAGAGCTCATACAATCCAAGATTCTGTTACTCATCTCTGATCATGGAGCTAGCAGGAGCAAAGGCAAATAAATAAAATAATATGAAGCTTCAAAACAATGTACCTTTGCATTTCCATGAGAAGACAGCCTTTAATCAGACCACCAACCTCTCTATCTTAGGCTTTCTCTTCCCCAATATATTGAGACTATAAGCATTCTGGCATGCAATCGGAAGCAGGTAGCTAATTAAGAGAGAAAAAGAAGCAAGTAGCAAAATGAATTTCACACTCCTTCACCATTTGACAATCTTGAAAATCACGGTCTGGATTTTACCTTGAGGACTGGAATCACTCACACATACTGAATTTCATCTCATAAACTAATCTCCTAGCAAGTTAAAATATTAAATAGTTTCTATCGATAATACATACTTAAAACATAGAACATACTGAATTTCAATTGGTCTTGAGGTAGCTACCTGAAATAGCCACAAGAGACGTTACAGATTGGTTATGGCCCTATGGGCTATGTCACATATATTCCTTCATCTCATGGGCTGCTTTGGATCATGCATGAGATGGCTGACCACCTCATTCATCTTCAATTCAGTATCTTTATCAATTTCCATTCAAGACCTTAATATTTTCATTGTGCCAGAATCTCACATTTGGGTTCTTGAAGAGACTATGGATGTGATCACTGAAATCTCCCCCTAGGTTAGCAGCAATTATCACTCTTTCAGGGTCTCTTTTTCTCCCAACTCCAGCTAGAATGCACACGCTGCCACCAGAGACATCTTCTGTTGGGCCTTTGTGGCATCCCAAAGTTCTACTGTTAGGGTAGGGAGAGGAGCAGGGAATTTTCCCTTTCCTTTTTGAATCCATTTTATCACTAGGAGTCTAAGAAGGTGTAATGCCCCTGAAGCTTGAGAAAACTATACCAGGATCGAGGGCCACACACATTCATATGGCATAGGAGAAGTGTTGGCAAACATGAGCACATACAGGTTTTCACATAAGATGGGAGACAAGAAGCAAGAATCATGAAAACCCTTCTCACATCTTAGCCTTCCACAGAAGATGGGGGACAATTAGCAAGGATTATGAAAACAATTCTCACGTCTTACCCATTTCCATTTTCTTTCAGATCCCTTCTGACCCCATCCATAGACCTAATGCCTAAACATAGGAGAGATGCAAGCAGGGAGCATACAGAGGGAGCTCTGGAAAACCCATCTATCACCTTACCACAATTCTCAGAAATAAAAAATCGTTGCCTTCATATGGTGCAAAAGATGCTCAGTATTTTTATAGAGGCCAGTTTCAAGGAAGGATGCAATTCACATTCTTGCACTTCTCACCCATATTCCATTTCCTGCTGACCCAATCAGGGCATAAACTCTTCTAATACAGGATGAAAACTTCCAAGTTTCATTTCAAAGTCAACAAATCTTTGTAGCTTATCACAGGCAGCCAAACCATGCAAATGAGATAACAGAGGAGGGGAAAAAACCAATCTTTCCAGTCAGGCAGTAGAAGAATAAGAGGACCCTTTGCCTCTTCTCACTCCCACAATTTCTACATTCATCTCATCCCAAGCGAGAGAGATTTGTAGGGATTTAGCTGGTTGACGTTTAGCTTCTACTGCCTCTGCCAAATTGATGGAGAAAAAGATTTCAGTAACAGGTAAAGTGAGGGCAGTAAAACCAAAATGACCTTGAGACTTTACTCACATTCCATCAGAAATCGATATAAGAGAAGGTTATTATCACCAAAGATTTAGTGACACGTGAGAAGCTGTTTTTGGGTCTTCACACATGCTAAAAATGTCTCATTGCAATTTATAAATATCGGCAATCATTTATCTTCTACATCCTAACATTTCTCAACCATTCCTGTCATATGTCATAATGATAAGTCCATACACTAACTAATCTTACAAGGTTCTTTGGTCTAGCTAATGCAATTTTAATGTGAATGTGAGTCTAGGAAATCCGAAGTCAGGATGTGTTGAAGGTTATTCCGGTATGGTGCCAGCCACACTTTACCTTGGGAACCTTCAGCTGATAATAGCCCCCAGCCTTTATTGGCTTTAAGATCTGCTAGCTTATATCCATTGTACCTTACATGCTGAAAGGAGAAAGATTCAGATTTGCTAGATAGCCACTTAGCTTCCACTATGGTAGCTTCTAATTTACTAGCTTTAACTTTACCTCCCTTCATGGCATCGACTATAATTTGAGACTCACCTTCAACTATCATATTTTGCCATCGTTTGATTATAACAATTCGAAACTCTTTCACAATATCTAAAGCCTTTTGCTTGGTTATTGGTCTCTTTACTAACACCAATCGTATAAATCAAGAACGATTGACCACCAGAATTTTTGAAGGCACCTCCGCCACCTGCTGGCATAGGGTTGCCCTTAGCTGCGCCATAATTTTTTTAGCTTTGTAGATCCTTTTTGGGTGGGCCAGGGAGGAAGGGGCTTGGAGGGGAAGGCTGCCATATCACGTTAAGCATTTTAGGCCTATTTGAACTAGATGCATCATCAGGGTGGTAAACTTATGAAGTATAATAAATTCAAGGGTTTTTTAATCTAAACCTTACATAAAGGTATTTAAGATAAATGTTGGCTGAGTAATGTTTATCATAATTGGATCTGGTATGGACGCAGCTCTCTAACGTGACTACCAGTCCTTATGGCTACTGCTATAAATGACAGACTCAGGCCCTAGGCATGGTTGACGGCTGCAACTCTGTGTGTAGCAGAGAAAATATGAACCGGAACAGGCCCTTTCTGGCTGGGACGAGTCTTTCTGCCCTTCTTTCAGACATATCAGCCTCAAAGCAGTTTCAGAATGAATGCAACCTTAACTTATCTGCAGCAACTATTATAGGCTTTTTAGACCACACACAGGGTTTTTTTAACTGAACTAGGATAGTGCAAGGTTAAACACACTTCTGTTTTTTTTTGGCTGGCCCTGAATGGCCCTTTCCATTTGTGCAGGTTGTGTGCCCTCTTTTCTGCTTCATTATCAGTCTTTGACAGGCCAAAACAACCCTTATCTGGGGATAAAATTTTTATTTAAAGGTGCTTTTGGCCTTCTCCCTGATTCCTTGGTTGTGCAGCAGCAGTCCAGGGTTTCAAAAACTCTCTCCGACACCAGTTGATAGAGTGCAAGCAGAGTTTATGCAAATATATGCATATTTATATTTGATATATGAATGAATATAAGATAAGGTATGAATACAATACATTAACGATTAAGGTGTCAAATATAGAACTACCAAAGGGGCATGTGATGAAGGACACATTGATACAATAGTTACCTAATTATAGTTAATAACAATAGTTTACATAGAAAGCACCTCAATATTATGAAGTATGAGATGAATTTGTCTCAATGCCACTAGCTTAACTGAGCAATCATTTAAGTGGCTTGTATGATAGACTGGTTGTGATGAAATTAGAAATGCATTTGCACCGTTTTGTGAGCTTTAGCCTTTCTCCATATTTCTTGTACTCCTCAATAATTGGATTTAGATTATGGACTGTACACAGAATCCAATGTTGGTTTGGTCCTCAACCAATGATCTTCTGATATTGTGCACCAAGGTAAATTTAATAATGGTTTCTTCCACATTTGAAGACACTGCGACATTATAAGATTGATATGTGGCTGCATTCTATCATAATATTGAGGCTTATACACGAGTGGATTAATTCTTAGTTCCAAAAATCATGAAGCAACAAGACTCATGTAATCCAATTAGCATTAGATATTCCATAGCTAACTCATACACACTAATCTTTCATGTAATCCATAATTAGCATAGATATTCCATAGCTAACTCATAAACACAAATCTTAACTTATGTACAAATGTCTTCATGAATCACGCTTGCTGTTCTTAGTATTTTGCTTAAGAAAATAGTAAATTTCCCTTAGAATTGAGATGTTTAACTGCTGCAAATTATTGTAGGAAGTTGCAGGAATGGAAAGAAACAAGTAAGAAACTGAAATGCTACAAGAAACAGAGCTGAAACACAAGCGATTTCCTTTGAGAAACTCCACATGGGAAAAACTCTAGATGAGTAAGGTCTATGCCTTCTTTTGCCACTATCTCTTGCAAAAATTTGGCTTTTTAGGGCCTCCAGGAACACCAACAACTTATCAGCTGTGCTCTTACAGCTTGCTATGTTCTGCAACTTGCGTCTACACACTTTCTTACACTGCACTATTATGCTACAACTCTTTTTAAATGTAGTAGAATGCTCTAAAATAAATTTACCTGACCCCCATGGGATGTATATATACACAAAACTCAGCAAATGAATCATACAAAAAGCCCAAGCACTGTGAGCCTTTGAAAACATAGAAGCTCAAATTCTTGAGCTTCTTTGAATCCTGTGGAGCCTACTAATTTTTTGCTTGCTAAACAGTTTTGACCTTGGTTGAACTTGTCTCACTGACCTGTGCTGCACAGAATGGTTTGGACCTCGGTCGCACCCGTGACATATACCCCTGTCAACAACCGCCTTTGACCCCTATGTGTGTGGATCACTCCTTAACCATTCTGCACTGGTGTCTTCTGCAAATTCTGTTCATTGCTGAAATATGTCTTTTCAGGAATAACCTGTAATGTGTATGTTTCAAGTTACACTCTTAGTCAATGTGACTAGTGTTTTGAGATTAGTCGCTTAGCTAGCTGATTTGACTAACTTTCACGTCAATGTGACTAGTGTTTTGAGATTAGTCTCTTAGCGAGCTGATTTTACTAACTTTCATGTCAATGTGACTAGTGTTTTGAGATTAGTTGCTTGGCTAACTGATTTTACTAACTTTCAGGTCAATGTGACTAGTGTTTTGAGATTAGTCACTTAGCTAGCTGATTTTATTAACTTTCACATCAATGTGACTAGTGTTTTGAGAGTAGTTGCTTAGCTACCTGATTTTACTAACTTTCACGATCCAATTCATATCATCATGGCATGCTATTGATGATAGTTGTGCCACCTTAGATTACTTGTGGAAAATCTTGCCATGGAGGGTAGTTGTTATCTACAATGATGATTAAAAGAGGTTGGTGGGGCTATGCCAAAGCTTTGAAACCTTCAACTTTTGCAGCAAGCGGATTTTTATTGGGAGTTTGTTAGTATACGTTTTTCAACAGGGGTCTTTGTCTTTGTCATCTCTAACAAGTAGGGTGGATCAAAAAAGTATCTTAATATCTGATCATCTCTTCTTCGTACTGGTGGATAAATCAAAGTCAATTTCATAGATCCTGTTGTTATTGCTGCTTTGCCTTCAAAGGCCTTTGTATTAATTGTAATGAAGTGTCTTCCAATATAATCCAGTGCTGGAGCCCCTGCAAATTTTCACATGATTGAGATTTTGGACGAAGATTCAAGGGTAACTGAAAATGATCAGCAAGGATTAGCAAAAGTTGAAGAGGAAATTGCTGATGATGAATACCATGAACAAGAGATTCCAACAGTTTCCCTTGCAGCCATGCCTTCAATAACTCCATGTCAGATATTTTGAGTGCAGATCAAGGTTAAGGGAAGCATGGTGGTGCCAATTATTGATTCCAACAACGATTATAACTTCAGAGACTTGAGTTGGTGTCATTTTTTCAGGCTGAAAGTTGAATCATCACAAAACTTCCAACTAGCAGTGGCAATGGCGCTATGATGGATTGCAAGAGGATGGTTAAGGGACGAAGATGGCTTCTAAGATAGCCATGAACCTTGCTCTAGTTCTTCCGTGCTAGCCTTTGCTACTACTCAGTTGTACACAAATTTGAGAAGGGCCAGCAGTTGATCACGATAGAGGATTGTAATCCATTGCAAATAAATTGAGTTTTTTACGCAAAATGAACAAACAATTTGCTAATGGTGATACATCTGCTTTTCAATGTAATGTTGTGAAGGCAGGGGGAAGTGCAGCAGTTGATTGATGAGTTGTTAAATGTCTCACACGAGTCAAGTTCTATAATGAATTTACCAGCCACATTCAGTATTAAATATTCACACAAAGAAATAAAAGGTAAAACACTCAAAGATATTATGGATATATAACTTTGAAAATAAGAGGGGTAATAATGATTGGTTGATGGAACTTGAACATGATCAGCCTTGATAGTAGAAATTGGAGAATCTGTAAAGTCCTTTTTGATCTCTTTAGAAGCTTTTCTCAAAATCTTCTAGTCATGGTAAGTAGTTGTGTCCTCTTCAAGCCTCTTGTGACTCTTTTGACACTGTTGCATGGATGCTTCATGATTCTCTAATTGTTTTTTGAAGAAATGATTCTGTTGTTACTGCAGAGAAAAATTGATTTTCATCAGCCAAGCATTTTGATTACAAGGAAGAGCTCTCCCCACATTATAAATATAGATTTGTTCCTGATCCAGGCCATGGGTGACCCAACATACAACACACTAAATGGATTCAATGCGTTATGTGCAGAAACAATTTATGAATGATTTAGTGCAACAATGATAATCAAAGTACTGAACCAAAGATAAGACAAGAACAATCGAAGGCCATGCTAGAATGGTAATGCAAGATTGTATTATGCAAGTTCTGTACAATGATCCGAGAGATGGGATGTATCAACCAAAGTCTTATGATAATCCTCTCTTTGTGATGAATAGTTATCATACATCAATACAAGTTAGAAAGATGAAGAGATGACTTGGCAGTTACAAGAAACCCAACCTCTAGCCTTCCTTTAGTTCATATTCCATGTTTTGTTGTTTTATGAAGATGATGCAGATTAAGTGTGCTGAACAGGGATAACACTGTTAGAGTGGTGCAGCATTGGATATGACAAGGTTGGGCTTCTTCGTTTTGACTATGTGTGCTTGGGAGATGCTGAAGCTAGTGGTGAAAACATGTAATTTTGAGTGCAGCCACTATAGCACAAGATGGACAAAGTGCCAGACCGTCCTGGATTAATTGCCCCTGCTTCAGAAGCAGTGGCCCCCATTGTGGCAAGTTGAGAGAGTAGATGTGGAAATTGTTAAGCAACTTGAGCCCCAACGTACCATTTCCTTGATGATGAACTTGACAAATCTTGACAGTCCGGGAGATAGGAATTTCTTGATTCCTTATGCATTTGACCTGTGTGTCAATGACTTGATCTACTTTTCTTGGTATGCTGCAGCCAGGATTGACATTTGCTACTTGTAGTTCTTCTGCTGCGTCTGATGCGTCCAGCAAAGATGGAAAGTAATGATGCAAGTTTTTTGCTTTGAAAGCTGGATGTGAGACCAAAATAAGTTGGAAGACTGAGCTCAAAGGCATTATATCCAACCTTCATACTGATTGTATATGGGCCATACCAAAGAGGACGAATGTTGTGGTAAGGTCCTATGAGTGTTTTCTTCTGCAAATGAAGCCATACTCTATCACCAACCTTGAAAAAGTGTGGCGTTCAATGCTAATCATGGTGCTGCTTGTGCTTAGCACTGGTCTTTTGTAGAATGGTTTGCACTTGCTGTTGGTAGGGCTCAATGGCACATTATCAACTTTGTTTTGAGTTTAAGGAGCTGTTCCTGCAGATGGCAGCCTAGAATAAGCTACGCCAATGGGTGCGAAAGGTTGGAATCTAAACAAACCTTAAAAGTTGCTAGAGCTGTGAAGAGCTCTGTTGTAGCTATCCTGAATGAAAGGTAGTTTTTCATCCCAAGTGCAAAGCAATTGTACATTTTTGGAAGGTGCATGGTCATCATATTTGGCACTCTTATTTTTCCTTCAGTGTGAGGATAAAATGTGGTAGACCTGGTCAGCTTTGTTCTTGTTGATCATTTAAGACTTGACATCGGTTGACGAAAATGGTCTTGGCAAAACTTCAACATTATTGTCTGCATCCAATTACAAAAAAATTGTAAAAGCACCTTTTATAGTTTCTCCTAGTCCAAGATGAATGGGTATCAAGACTTGCAATCAACGTAGGCTAGAAGGATTACTTTGGGCTATGAAATATTTGATTTCTTTTTTGGAAAAACTAAGTTTTTTTTGGATCGGTAATCGCTTTTGACCGGATCTACGAACTGGTTTGGGACACAATGGGGGCCTAGATCCCCAAGTGATTAACTACCAACGGCCACAACTAGCCTCACATGCCTTAATGAGATTTGAACCTAGGTGAGGCTTGAAACAACCAAGCCACTTTACCACTCACCCACATCTCATTGGCCTGGAAGAACTAAGTATTACCAATTTAGCTCCAAAAAATTAAGTTGCTTCTATTTGGTCTGAGTAGCCTTCAATGGCTTGAGTGTTTCTTTGGACATGCGATTGGCCCAATTTATTTGTTTGCTGTTTTAAACACCCTTAATGATGGGCATGCTCTACAAAGGGACGTCATATGAACACAAACATGTGCAAATTAGCCACGACAGAACAAATTTGCACACCATGGCTGTTTACTTGCTGTCACATTCTTGGTTTTGATTCCACAGCTTGTGCATACACTTTGTTGCAGTTGTGGTTGCAGAAATAATTGGTAAATTCTACTTGTCTTGTGCAGAAACAACGCTCTTAGTCACAAGATTTACTCATGTTGGCAGACCAAAATTCCCGAGAAAGTTATTTGGCTCGAACGTGATAACATACTTATTATCATTTGCATGCATAAGATAATATCTGTTCTTTTCCTCATATCTGCTGATAAAATCATATAGGGTTTCTTAGTCAGGTTACAGCATTGACATCATAGATAGTGACATGGTAATCACCTACATTCATCAACCAATCTGTCTAACATCTATCTTCTTTCATTATCAATTGAAGCAATAACAGTGTGATAAATAGAGTTTGATGTTCTGTAAGGATTAGTAGGCTTGTGAATTCGAATCATTCTGCTTCTTCTGAGCCATTCCTTTTGCACCTGTCGCTATTTGCGATTCGATGCACTGCAACTCACCCTTGTTAAACTGTTCCAATTTTGCAATGGTGGAATGTTGTGTGGAGTGTAAATGAGGCAAGTCCATCTTTTTGAGAGTTATTTACTGGTGAGATCAGTGTAATTAATAGTGTTTTTTGTGCTGTAATGCAAATTAATGCTTCCAATATTCATTTGAGACGTGGCATCTGCACCCATGGAGTTGCAGTGAGTTATGTCTTTCCTTATTGTCGGTTGATACAGAAAGGAATTTTCTGTAGATTGACATTGTCAATCTCTTTATTAGAAAGAAAATGTCCTTCCTTTCGACAACAATGACAATGGGACACCTCTGTCATTGCGAGTTTTCTATGACAGTGGGTTGATGTTGAGAGATAGATTCAACATTTGTCATTATTGACTGCAGCATACATTCCATTGGCGAATTTGTGGTTTAAAATTCATTGTTTACATCTGATGATTTTTTATACTTTATGCTTTTCCATCTTCGCATTTGGTATATCATGAATTATTTCTTCAGTTTTTAAATTAATACTTTGCTCTTGGCAGCTTTCAGATAGTTTTTCCATTGCTACCAAATTAATTAGATTAAAACATTTGTCATCATGCTTTGGACGAATCTTAGACATGTTAACATTGTTTTTGTAGATCTTTCCATCCAAATTTGTTAGCAAAACAGGTTTATTAGTTCTAATTTCCTGTATTTTGAAAGGTCCAAGCTCATTTAATTTTAATCTCCCTCTTATATCTGGTATTTCAGAAAGATTTTGGATATTTGTCCTTTTCATTCCTAAATTTCTGGCTTTCTTGTCCGCATCTGCGATTCATGTAGCAGTCAGTCTTTGCTCATTCAGTTGTTGACAATTGATAATTTGAATTTCGATGATTTTGCATCGCCCATATTATTTTCCTGAAATACAATTTGTAATCTGCATATAACAATTCCATGGGACTGTTTTCTGTCAATACATCACTAAAATTGAGTAAATGATCCAGTTGGCAGTTCTGGACAATGTTCTGACAGAATACCAAAAAACAAACAGTGCATGTTGCTGAGGCCATAACTTTGTGACCGTAGCTTGAAATGGCCCCATTCAAAAAATGCTGGAAAGTTTAACACGTGTACAACACGATGAAATGGCATGGATATCTGTTTGGAAAAGTTTAACCCCCGAAAACCACTAAAGAAGGCCTGAAAAATGAAAAATGCAAAAAATCTAGAAAATAAAAAAAACTCGGAAAATCAAAATTTTGTGTTTTTATGGGTTTCAAGTCATGAAAAATCCTCTCAACTTCTTTGGGGAACACTTGTTACATATCGCGTTTCACATTTGAGGGCAAATCACTTCATTTTCTAGTTTTAGATTTGTTCATTTTGGGCAAAAAATAGCTATAAAGGAATTGGCAGCTGAATGTAAAACTCAGAGACAGAATGTTGTAGAAGAACGAATAGAGTCAAGAGCATGGTGTGGTAGGTTCACACCTCTTTGCAGATACTGCCACCTCTTTTTTACTAATTAAAGAGTATGGCCTCACATCTTTTCTCAAAGATTGTTACCTTCTTTTTGTATTTATTAAAGAGAAATGACTTACATCACACATACCTTTCATATCAATAAAGTAGTAAATTCCTTTATCCAGAATTTGTTTCCTTTGTGTATATTCTTATTTCCATTTATTCACCGTTTTATTTAGTAACAAGTTTACAATTATCTCTATGCTAAAATTGTTGTTATTGATTTTCTTCTGTATAAAACATCCATGTTCCAACAATTTAGTGTTGTCCACTAAATTCTTGATCAACTCTGGATCAGTAAACCTAAGGTATTTTTGTACGTTGTAGGTTAGGACCAAAGTAATACCTTTTTTCTTTCTTCCCTTAATTTTATATGTAGCTTCAATTTGTCCATTTGCTCTTGGGTAATATGTATAGGATTTATTATGTTTTAATTTTAATCTCTGCATCATCTCTTCATTAATATGCCAAGCTGACAGACTAAGCCTACTGATACCTATCTAAGATGAATGGCCGATGAGCTACCCCTGTAATGGGAGTATTAATGTTCCAACTTATCGTACTTCCTGTCAGATTGCTCGATGTTTTGAAGGTTACATCCTTAAAATTGATAGTTATTTCTTTAGTGCTTAGTGTCTAGTGTTGGCCAGGGTCTTTTCATCTTAGTATTTCCTTACTGTAACTGAATGTACATCTGAGTTACATTGACCTACTTTGGGCGTTGTGGACATTAATATAATTTATTAGTGTATGCCTAGGGTCTTTTCATCTTATTATTTCCTTTCTGGAACTGGATGTACATTTGAGTTACATTGACCTACTTTGGTTGTTGTGGACATTAATATAATTTCTTTGTTTTTTTAACTACAAGAAACTGCATACTAATTTCTCTTTGGGATGGTGACTGTGGGGAGTGGACCCCTGTTTTATGGATTTTAGTAAATTTTGGCAATTTGACGGCCTAATGCTGTTTACAGGATTCCTAAAATGCCTGCAAATCATGAATTCGAGAGAACTTCATTTATGTTCTCATTTTTCTATTTCTTGTGGGGTTCTGATGTTTCAGTTGGGAGCAGCAGCAGTTAATCTGATTGGTGGTGACAGGCCTGCTGATGTCTATAGCAGTATTGCTGATAGGTACATTATTTACTCTAAAGCATTATTATTCCAATTTTAAAAATAAGTACACTAACAAATCCAACTGTTTCCATTCTTCCATTAGGGAGTTAATATTCTAGCTACTGTAATATATATTCATGCAGGCATAATAAAATATGATATCTTTTTGTTGTTTTCCTCCAGAGAATGTGTTTCAACTTGTATTCAAAATTCCTCCCTATCCTGCGGTTTTTCCTGCTTTCAGTAAAGTTGATAGAATGTTGGCTATTTTTTGATATTCAATTTTGAAGCTGCAAATGCAAAGAGTAAAAGCAATAGCCCATGTAGTAGTAATCACCAGAGTAGAGAAACTAGTAGCTCATGTCCTTATCTTCAGATGCATCACAATTTCATATCCAAAATCCAAAGCTAATCATCATTTTGATTTGTATTTGGCTTTGTACAAGTTAATTTTATTGAATTTCACTCTGCATGGTCTATGCATATCTCCCTATTTTCTATTGAATTAGTATCAAGGTCCATAAGCAGGAGTTTAAGAACCTGGTAAAACTTCAAGTCCACTTCTTATGAGTAAAGCAGGACTGGATTGATTTTCTAATTATAAGTTTTTTGGGTCAGCAAATTAGAATTTGTATTTATTCTAGATATAAAATGTAACACAATGTAAATGAGATTGAAGAAGATGCTTTATAATCTTTGGCTGAGATAACCTATCATCAGTCTATTCATCTCCACTTTTGTTTGAGGCCAAACTGGATGGACAAGTGAAGACCTTCATTCTGTCCTGTTTTCATGCGTCAACAACTTCCATGTGGTTTATGTCCTCATACCACATGGTTTTTAGCTTCATTCTGCTCGTGAAGTGTGCAAGAGCCCCAACAGAAATAGTAGATGGCTAAAGCAAAAGCTTCATCTCTAGAAGAAAGCACATCCTATTAACTTAGCCACAAATAACATTTTTACGAAAGCAAATGTTTCCATGACTATAATACCACACAAAACCCAAACTTAATGTGTGGCTACCTATTTTTCTTCTTTTATCTTAGGGAAAAAATAATTTATTATGAAGTTGGATTCAACATTACATTTTCAACAATATGATAAGCTGATGGAGCTTGCTAGAAGCGTGGATCCTTGTTATTGATTGTTGGTTGGTTTCCCCACTTTCCTAGGACATATTTATGCCAATGGCACCAACACTTTTATTGTAACCAACCTAGGTCCTCAATCCCAAGTAGATTAGAGTCAAGTCTTGTGCAAAAAACTTTCGAAGTTACCTTTGTCTTTTTCAGCTTTAGGAAACTCTTGCCAAATTCATATTATCCAGTCTATTTACCATATAAGGGTATGCTCGCACCAATTACTAGTTAACACTGACCACCATATTGATTTTCGTCTTTGGTTCCTCTAGGAAGTGGGGACATATGGGTAATTTATTTTTCAGCTGTCCTATCTTCTATGAGATTTGAGGTAGGTACCACTGCTTGTACATAGATTTTGACTATTCTCATCCTCTTCCTTCTGCTATAATGTTTAGAGGTGCTTGACCCTTTTTTCTTTGGAACGATGTCACTCTCAGATTTCGATCCTTATCAGGGACCCCACACTGGGCCGATTATATTCTTCTTTCAGCCCACCAGCCCCTTGGATATGTCCAGTTCATACATAATGGAGACACATCAGTGAGATGGCATTGCTCTTTAATGCATTAGTAGTATAGGGCTCAAATGCTCTCTCGTCTATTCCAAATGTGTTAGATCAAATGTTTCCGCAACCCCTCCTCCCCCCCGTCCCCCCGTTCTCACTCTAGGTGAATCACATAATGCATTACTAGTTTCCTCTTTACTATTAGGGGGTCATCAACAATGGATGTTAGGAGAGCTTCTGTGAGATGTTCTTTGTGTCCCCCAAAGATATCACAACTAAGCCCACTTAATCCTGGGCATTCTCCAATGGATATAATCCAACGTTGTATTGACTCTTTCACCTTTTTTTTATAATGAAGGGGATGTTAAGAGAGCTTCTGGGAGATGTTTTGTGTCCGTCCTAGATCTCTCAACTAAGCCCACTTAATCTTGGCCATTCTCCAATGGATATCATCCAACCTTGTATGGACTCTTTCACAATTTATAATAATGAAGGGGCCACGAGTCAATTTAGGGGCAGTTGTTGCCTCTAGTCATGACTATAATGATTGTTATACATGGCATTATTGTTTTGAAATATTTAGGGTTACCCACTTTGGATTCATCCCCTTGTTAAGGTTGTTTTGTTGTTGTGCATTTATTATAGTTTTGGATTGTGGCCTCTTTTTGGAGCTTCATTCCGCTCCCCCAAGTTATCTATACTGATTGTATGTTTGTGTCCATTGATCTATTTTGGTCATCCATGGACATTAATATAATTTATTTTTTTCTATTGGAGAAAGAAGAAGAATACCTTCAATTGGATACTTGATGGAGGATTTACTGGATGGAGGATTTAAGGCTTGCTACATACTTTGCTAAAATATGATTTTTTTCATGCTGACTATCTAATGAACTACTAAAGAAACCACTTCATATTTTAGTAGGTAAATCTCTACTTATTTTCATCATTTGATTAACCAAACACGTTTATAGGATTGGTTGGTAGAGGAAAAAAAAATATACATTGCATGTCATGTGGTTTCTCAACACCAATAAGCAAGCTCTAACTCCAAGAAAGTGCGAGCAAATAATCCTACCCTTAATTTATATCACTTATATTGTCATAATGCTAAGATCACAAAGCTTATGGTAGGAAATAACATGAAAGGGCATATCTTGTCTTAAGTTATTAGGTTACATTTAATGTTACTAACCTAATGTTAGATGTTGGAAGCTATAACATGAAAGTGAATAACAATGCACAAAATAATACAACACTGAAACAAGACAAGAAAAGAACAACAAATGCACACCAGATTTATGTGGAAATTCTAGAAATATACCAGGCAAAAACCATGGGGCAAAAGATCTCTCTGTCGTACTTATTAACAGTTTAATCAGAATTACAATAATTTGTCTAACCTCAAAGGGTCATGGTTATTTTATAGTGGCCAAAAAAGGATCCAGAAACCATGTCGTATGACTTCTAGAAGAGTCGCACCACATGTACGGTGTCGTACCACATTGTATGTTGTCATATGGGATTGCCATATACCACACCATAATGGTGATCTAAATATTAAATTCGTCTCCAAACATTCTCCCACTCGAAATTAATTTTGTCTTCTGCTGCTAACCTTTGTACCCCAGAGACCACTGTCCATGCCACTTATCATCAAGTTATATGCAGTCCCAGAGAAGTTCTGCACTAGATGAACTTCTCTCTTTGAATCGACTTTGTCAACATGTCTACAGAGTTGTTATCAGTATGGATTTTCTTCAATAAGACTTGTCCTTCTTCCACTACATCATGCACAAAATGATATTGCACACCTGTGTGTTTTGTCCTAGCATGCAATGCTAGGTTGCTTGCTAAGTGCAAGGCACATTGATTGTCGCAATGCAAAACAATATTGTTATTCTTGACTTGCATCTCTCCCAGTAATTTGTCCAGCCATATTGCTTCTTTACAAGCTTGTGTTGCTCCCATATATTCTGCCTCTATAGCTGATAATGCCACTACTGAATGCAAGTTTGATATACCGCTGATTGCATCACCTAAAAGAGTGAACATGTACCCTGTAGTAGATTTGCATCTATCCATATCGCCTCCAAAATCTGAATTTACAAATCCTGTCACTTGAAGATCTGCCGAACTATAACAAATAGCAGCATCTGAAGTGCCTCTCAAATAATGAAGGATCCACTTCACATCAGTCGAATGATCACAACTGGGACTTGCCGTGAATTGACTAACTACTACTCCTTGAGCAATGTTCGGTCTAGTGCACACCATGGCAAACATAATGCTGCCTACTACTGATGAGTCTAGTACATGAGACATCTATGCCTTCTCTGCTTTGTTGTAAGGACTCTGCTCCGAAGGCAACTTCATGTGTGCAGGTGATGGGGTACTAACCGGCTTAGGATTCTGCATGTTGAAATGCTACAAAACCTTCTCCACCTCTTTTGCATAACCCAAATTTTCTTGCTCTTCCTGTCTCTTTGTATCCTCATCCAATAATCTGATTTGCAGCACCTAAATCCTTTACTTCAAATGTTCTAGCTAGTTGAGCTTTAAGTTTGACAATTCTATCCATATTGGGGCTTGCAACCAACATGTCATCAACATACAACAACAAAACAATAAAACTGTCATCAACATATCTTTTGAAATAGGCACAATGATCAACTTTGCATCTTTTGAATCCCAAGCTCATCCTGAAGGAATCAAACTGCTTGTACGAGCATCTTGGTGCCTGTTTGAGACCATACAACGATTTTTTCAACCTTCATGCTAGATTCTCCTTGCCTTTTATCACAAAACCTTCTGGGTGTTTCATATATTTCTCCTCATTGAGATCACCATGCAAAAAAGTTGTCTTCACATCAAGCTACTCCAATTCAAGGTCAAGTGAAGCAGCCAAAGCAAGCACAACTCTTAACAGTAGTCAAACGTACAATTGGAGAAAATATCTCATCAAAATCTATCCTTGATTTTTTTGCATACCTCTTAGCTACCAACTGAGCCTTATATCGCTCAACCACACCATCTGCATCCTTTTTCAGCTTAAAGACCCACCGATTACCTGTGGCCTTGCAACTTGTAGGCAATTCTACCAAGGCCCATGTGTTATTTTTACTTAGAGCCTCCATTTCCTTCTCCATGGCATTTCTCCATTTACTTGCATCTTCAGCTTCACAAGCTTCCTCAAATGAGATGGGCTTATCATCATCAGTAACTAATGTAGAAGCTGAGTGTGCATTGGGAATATACCTTTGGGGTGGTTTGGATGTTCTTGTGGATCTCTTCACCCAATGTGATGTATCACCATGTGGCACTTCGGGCTGTTGTTCTTTCTGTTTAGGCATAATATTTTGCTGTTCTGGTTCTTAATTTTCGTCATTTTTTACAACGTCCTCTTCCTCTTCTACTACCTCAATAGGAACAATAGGTGTACTTTGTTGTTCAACTTTCTGCATGGATTTCTCATTAAATTCCACATCTCGGCAAATGATCAGCTTGCGAGCAGCAGTATCCCACAGCCTGTACCCCTTCATTCCATCACCATAGCCCAAGAAAAATGCACTTTTTAGACTTTACGTCCAACTTGGAGCTTTGCTGTTTTAGGACATGGGCATAAGCATCACAACCAAAATTGACCGAATAGGAGTAATCAACAGGGTTACTTGTCCAAACCTCTTTAGGAATCTTTCCGTTTAGGGATGTAGTGGGTGACTTGTTGATAAGGTGAACAGCTGTACTGACAGCATCACCCCAAAATTCCTACCCCAAACCAGCAGTACTAAGCATACACTTGACTCGCTCCATGATGGTGCAATTCATCCTCTCTGCTAACCCATTTTGCTGAGGCATACCGGGGACTGTTTTCTCCCTGACCATTCATGCTCACTGCAACAATTATCAAACTCCTTTGAACAAAACTCTCCCCATTATTAGCCCTAAGACACTTAATGTTCTTACCTTTCTAATTTTCTACAAGGGCTTTTAGTCTTTTAAAACAGTCACAAGCATCTGATTTCTTCTTAACAAGAACACCCAAACTTTATGAGAGTAGTCATCAATAAAAGACACAAAATATTGTGCCTTCTTTAAAGAAACTACTGGTACAGGTCCAAAACGATCAGCATGCAATAATTGTAGGAAATCTGAACTTCTAGTAGCACATTTAGCAAACCTGAGTCTATTTTGTTTCCCAAACAGGGAATGTTCACAAAAGCTGAGATCAAGAGATTTTAAACTTGGAAAATGGTTTTTGTCGAGTAGCATCTTGAGTCCTCTCTCGCAGCTGATGCCACATCATTACTGAATCCATAGCTCATGTTGTGGCTACCGTAGCCTCACCAGTTATAGTCTCTCCAATCAGCTTGTATAAGTTATTCCCATAATTCCTAGCTTTCATCACTACTATAGCTCCCGTAGAAACCTTCAAACAATCTTTTTCAGTGTTGAACTTATATCCCAACTCATCAAGCTTACCTAAAGACAACAAGTTCTTTTTGAACCTTGGAACATGGCGAACTCTCTGAATAGTATGCACAATTCCATCATACATCTTCAGTGTGACTTCTCCTTCTCCTACAACCTTACATATGTTATCATTACCTGTGTAGATTGTACCTCAATCACATGACTGGTATGAAGAGAACCAGCCCTTGTGTGGCGTCATATGGAATGATGCCTTTGAATCTATTAGCCATATTTGTAGCAACTGATCTCGAGAGTTTGCAAATATTGAAGTTTTAGCTATGTTTGCATCTGAGCTTCGCAAATTAGGTTTTCCTTTTTCTTTAAGTAACTGACAGTTCTTGAGATGTCTGTTTTTTCCACAATTCCAACACTTCCCCCTTTTTCACGTTTTAGACTTCAACCTAGAAGGCGCCCTACTTGATTGATCTATTTCCATGGACTTGCCCCTCACAACTAGGGCATCATAGGAAGACCCACTCTGAGATGTCCTTCGTCTTGATTCCTTGCCCAACAATGAGGCAACCACATCGTCATAAGCAAGCTTCTTGGAAGAATTGCTGAGCGTCATCACTAACTAGTCCCATGTGTTTGACAACGAACAAAGTAGGGTTACAACCTTGTCTTCCTCCTTGTTCTTCATTCCCACTAAACTCAGCTTGCCGGTTAGCATGTTGAACTTGTGTAGATGGTCTACAATTGGCATCTCGTCCTTCATTCTCAGATTGTACAATTGTCTTCACAAAAAAATCTCATTTGATAGAGACTTCATTTCATACAACGTATTTTCTCAAAGAACCTCCGCTGTTGTCTCCTCTAGACATTGAACATAACTTAATCAGCAAGGGATAGATGAATAATTGCCCTTGCCTTTGCATCCATGTTGTCCTAGTCGTCTTGTGACATTGTTGCTGGTTTGGCTGTCACACCCCTTAGGGCTTGAGCACAACTATGTCGAACTAGCAGTGCTTGGATCTTTAGTTTCCATAATACATAGTTTGACCCGTCAAACTTCTCTATCTCAAATATGGTCACGCTCCCTTCTGTCATTTTTAACTTCTTGCTACCAAAGCACAAACGAGTACAAACCAAAGCTCGAATACCAATTGAAAGAAAATAACAGTAAAAAAAATAATACAACAATGAAACAAGACAAGAAAAGAACAACAAATACACACCAAATTTATGTGGAAACCTTGAAAATATACCAGGGAAAAACCACGGGACCAAAGATCTTTGTATCATACTTTATCAACAACAAAATCAGAATTACAATAATTTGTACAACCTCAAAGGGTCATGGTTATTTTATAAAGGCCAAAGAAGGATCTAGAAACCGTGTTGTATGACTTCTAGAAGAGTCGTGCCGCATCGTACAATCTAGAAGCATCATATTGTGTCGTACAGTTGTACGGATGGGATTGCCATATACCACACCATAATGCTGAAAATCTAAATATTAACTTCATCTCCTAACATAATAAGTGGCTACAATAATTACTACATACATAAATACGAAGTGCAATGTAACGTGCAAATGGTACACTTCGTAAAGAAGCATTACGTTTTCTCTCATATGGTGTTAGACCATGATACTACTTTGGATCAAGTTTGTGAAGAATGAGGAGAATGTGATTGTCCATTGGATGGTGAGCCATTAAGGATACCTTTGCCATCACCAAATTTAAATCTTATATGAATATTGAGCTCAAGCATCATGAGTCGGAAGTCCTCATTTGAAGGACTATGAAAAGCCACAATGCTATTGCTTATTTGTAGAGAAAATCATTGTTTGAAGTTGTTTCAAGGTGTGGGATAATTCTGTGTCGTGGGGGGATACTTCATCAATAGTATCTATTGCCCTCATGCTCCTCGCAAACTTGTGTTGCTTTGTAATATTGTGCCCTTAAAATTTAACCACTCTTATATAATTTTTACATTGTGCATATTTATTTTTATTATTATGAGTCTTCTGGAATCGGTTGTGTAGGTAATATTAGGTTTGATGTTTCAAGGCTCTTTACATGATCCATCATTAGGGATAAGATTGAAGCAGTTGCTTGAACCAAAAGAGAGGATAGTCATTATGTAGTCGGCTCTACGAATTTCATGGCCTGTCAAATTGATTGGCCAAATTATCATTGAACCGTACATCCCTAAGTTTGTATTCTTTGAACTCTAGTGGGTCAATTGATTGTGATGTAGATGGTTTAAAAGGAATTGGCATCGGTAACCTTTGATTATGGTCATCTCGCTAGAAGCCTTGACCTTCAATCCCCATAAATTTGACACTATTTCAATCAGAATGGAACATTTCATAGTCTTCCATCTACTAGTAGAACAAACCATTGAGGGAGCTTGTCTCATCTTCAGAGCACGACCATGACTCCAAGATCTAGTCATCATTTGGTTCCATCGTACCTTGGTTCTCATCCACTGACCATTCTTCTTTGGAGTTCGAGTGCGATGAGTATGATGAGGTTGCTTCCTCATTGATTGCCTAATTCTTCAAATCTATGACATACTTCCGTCCTTTCTTTTCGATGGAAATTAATTTTTTTTCCAATTATGATTGGCTTTGGTTGCTATCAATCAACGCTGACTTAATAGTGCATCATAGGCCTTCTTTTGCAGTGAGATGACCACAAAATTTAGAAAAAAGGGCTGGGTTTCAATAATTACCTTTTGTCCCATTAGTACACCCAATACCTTAATGCCATGTTGATATGCTCCTACCATTTGGAATGTCAAAGGCTACATAGTTGGCTTCCCAAGACTCTTCCAAGTCTCTTATGAAAGGTCATTTACGCTAGAACCATTGTCAACGATAGTATTTGTCAAATTCACGTCCAAAATTTCCATATGCTCATCTATCAACTGTAAAGCTAGGTTTATTGTTAGGAGCATAGGATTCATCATTGGGTTACCTAAAAAAGGGGGGCTTGAACATGGGTTAATTCTTCTACTTTTTGCTTTCCCCATTACTTGATGTTAGGTGTGCCATTGTATGCTCCATGTTCAAACTAATGTGTTGAATGATAGCAGTTAGAGTATTCTCAAGTTCTGGAATGCTTTGCAATAAGACAACTATCTTCACAGTTATAGTGGTCTCTAAGATGTCCTACAATAGCTTTATTAGACTCTAATTTGCTTGTCACTTTGCTTGTGTGTTCATTCGATTAATGTTGTTTTTCAACCATGGCCTTCTCAACTTCTAACCTCATTTTGGCTAGCCTTTTCTTTTCCATACGTGGGTTAATTGGCTTACTTTACTTGTGCTTTAGTAATTGCCATAACTTCCTTGCCGTCGACTACTTCAATCATATTGACATTGGCTTGCTTTGGACATTTACCATTGTTATGGTCTGCGGGACCACACCATCTATAGAGAAGTCTAGTGCCATTTTAGTTAGGGCATTCTCTTGTGAAATGGCCCCACTCATTGCACTCCCAACATTGTACAATTGGTTGTCCTATGGAGTTGTAATGAATTTGATACCTGCCACCACTATTATTCTATTGTTGTTAGTTTCTTGGCGGCGTGGAGAGTGGTGTCGATGGCTCTTCTTGTGTGAATAGTACATGGCCGCTTGCATTCCGCAAATTGCACTGGCACTCCTTAACTAAATGCTCTGTAACTTGACAAATATTACACAAAATATCCTTGCCTTCATTATTAGCATCTCCCTTTAGTTCCTTCATCATCTGGAGCATGTCATTTCTCAAGGCTCGCACTAATCCAGGTTCACTCTTATCGCTGGAGTTAGGGTCATCTTCCATCGCATGCTTTTGAGCGCAAGGACATCTTTTTTCATATCCCCATCCAACATGCGAATAATGTTAAGAATATGTTTTCGTCACTATCGTTTTTTAGAAACGGGTTGGTTGTTAAGGCTGTCATTGAGTAGTTGTCAATTGTGCCTATTTGGCTGTGTCGCTAGCATGAAGCAACATGAGCTTGGAAGTAATCACTAGGTTTACGAACTTCATTACAGCATTAGCATGTCTCATCAGCATTGGCACCATAATTGTACCTTGGGCCTTAGGCACATCTTTTAATTATGTTGAAGCATAGTGTGGATAATTATTCTTGATTTGAGAATATGGTTCAAAAACCATACTCTACCGAGTATCATGTTTTAATGCTTAAATTGCTAGTCATGACATTGATGCCATAAAATGTTGCAAGTTTGATTAATGACTTTTAAACCTTCGAAAAGACCTATAGCAGGTTGATATCTATGTTTGATTTCATTATTAAATCAATGTGTATCATGTTGTTTTCACTGGCAGTGACTTCATGATTGTTGAAGTAACCTTGTTGTGGACTTTTAAAAGCATGGTAAAGGTCATGGAACCTTGAGTCTTGTTAAGGTAATAAGCACCTTCTGATCATGGAAAAAGAAACATAGGTTGAGCTTGGTACATTTTATCAAGGACTTGAAGTTGGTTTGGTCACTATGTTTGACTTCTTGAGAATGACACAATGGTCATTGTATTTTACTTTGGTTTATTAACTTGGAGCAAATAGGGTCATTTGACCAAATTCGTATTATAAGAATTCATTATTTAAAAGATTGAATGAGTATTGTTGATTGAAGATATCATTGGGTTAAAAAGGTGTTTTTGGAAGTCTTAAGGTCATTTTAACGACCTTGGCAGTATTATGATGATGTTTTAATTGACATTCTGTTTGGCCAATGACTCAATCAGTTGACTAGGGTTTTGGGGGAGACATAGTCTGTTGGTTTAAACGACAAGACTAACTGGTAAAATGGAGTAGTTTCTAAATGGAGTAGAATGTGGAGAAACTTTAGGGCTGAGCCCTGTAACTCATCTGTAAAGGCCATAATGCGCCTTGGAGGTGGATAGAAGCCATTAAAGACCACTACCAGGCAGTAGCTTAGCATGAATAAAATACAATCAGGGGAATGAAACAGCCAGAAAGAAAGGTAAGGAGGAGACGAGATGAGAAGTTGAAGCCTCGAATTTGTCCGCCAAGTATCTTCTCTTAAACCCTTTGGTTGTCCTTTGAGCTTGGAAGATTTCTGGTTCCATGTTTATATTTGAATAACTTTTATTGGGTTTTGGGTATATGTTTGCATGGATATGGAAGCATACCCATGTAAACATATACTCAATGGTATGCTAAATAAACCTCCTTGCTTATGTATTTGTCTGTTCGGGACTGTATTGTGTGAATAAATTATTTTAGAAAGTTTACTTCCATGGATTTTAGGTTTACACAGTTTCTTGGTGGTCGTTGTGATTATAAGACTGTTGGGTGTGTTGTTTACCTTGCATATACCCCAACTGCTTGAACTTATAGAGCTGTAGGGTATATTGTTTTTAAGATTTCTTTTATCATGCTTATGCCCTAGTGGCTTGAACCCTAAGAGTTTGTATGGATATTTACTTTTTGTTTTGGTTCTATTGTAAGTAAATATGTTCTAATCTGAGTGGTAGTGATGCTGAAACCACTATTGTGTTTATGGTTATTCCACTTGATTTTAAGTTGTTAATCCTCCGTAGAAAGGTATATTAACTTTGGTAAGAAACTTGATGGGTTGAGTATAAGATATACAAATTGGTAAATAATTGTTTAAGTGCTATTGATGGCGATTTCTTTTGTTATAGACCTGATATCATTGCTTCGACCTAACCACAGTGTTATTCTGAAGATTTTATGGTATCAGTAGCATACAACCTTTGTTGAAGTTAAACACAAATTACTGTGCATTTAATTGTAATTCTTGATTCCCACTTATTTGGTTAAGATGAGAAAAGGACTGCTGTATTTTATAAGTAGATTATGGTATCTTGAGTAATGGTTGATATATTCTCAATGGCATGAACTTGTTTTTTTGTTGTTAAAGAAGAGTATTAGTTTATGTGGTTTATTGATGATTTAATAGACTTTTGTACTCTTGTTTTCCAGCTGTAAGTGCTAACTCTTGAGTCCCTGTATAATTATGTGGTTGCCATGACCGTGGAAGAAAAACATCATACAATAAACAAACAATTTCTAATTGTTTCACCATTCAGCTCGTCTTAACTGTATGATGTATTGTTCATTCTGAACAACAACATTGAATGCTTGCTATGACAAAAAAACCAGTCTTTCATCATTGCTTTTGATATCATGTTTTGATTAGTAAGAATGGATTACGATTCTTGGGCTGTCCTACTCCTATGTATTACTGAAACCTGGAAACATCAACTTAATACTTGTTAAAGATGTTGTCACCTGATGGTAAAGTTGACCTGGTCATATTCTATAATTTTAATAAAGAATAGTGCAGAATAACCTTGATAATATATGGATCTGTGTATAAATGAATCTAGCATTATTTGTGTTTGGGTATTCAGGTTTTTATATGCTAACGGAAATCCTGTTAAGCTCTTTATGAATGCTTAGGGTTTAATGGAAAATACTTGTCAGCTTTTGAGCTAATCCATTTTTGTTGAATGCAAAGAATTCATTATGTTTAGCCATCCAACTTGGTTGCAAAGGAAAATCTTATGGTAGCAGCGGGAAATTCTATTGACTGCCTTCTTATTTTGTACAACTGCTTAAGGCAGTGTAAAAGGGGCTTTGCATTGTGTTTTAATCCTTAAAGTTGAAATTGATTTATGGCAACTCATCCCAATCAGTAGGATTGATCTTACTTTCCGAATGTATTTGTTGATCTCACCTTAAGCTGGGCAAAATACTTGTGTGAAATCTACTTAATATGATTGTATTGTGTGGTTTCTTTACAACCATGTTTAGCAAGAATGTCTATTAATGGTTGTTCTTGTTCCTAGTAAGGACAGTAATCTGATTCAACTATCCTGACTATGTGCAAAATGGTAAACACAGCTATAAACTTGTTGTGTAAACGGAAATCAATGGAAAGGCTTTTTATTACTTCATAACTGTGTTGTTTGGAGTAAATCTGGGTGTGTTTTCATTATGATTTTGGACTCTGCATCTGAGGGAGAATTAGGTGAATAACAATAACATATCTTGATTGCATGAATCACGGTTGGTTAGAGAAACTCCACCAAGGAATACTTGGAATTACCAGAGGCTTCATAACGTTAGTTTAGGCAGTATGGAGAAATTATGGTTATTCTTCCATATATATTTAAATGCTTTCTTAGAAGGATTTAAGTCACTGAACGTTGTGTCCTTCTAGATAAGACCATGTAAGGCTTGGTACTGCCTGAACATCTCTGTAACTGCTGAGTAAAATGGGAGTTTACGGGTTACACATCTTATGCCAAATCTTGCCTTTATGTTGGAATTGCATGATTAATCTAGGTCTCAAAATTGGCTTTAATCCTTAAGTTTGTGAAAGGATATTGTTATCAAAAGGATGATATGAAGGAAAGGAAAGTTTGATTGCCATGTTATTTAGTCTTACATTGAATAAGATTGGGTGTGGTGGGCTGTGTTAACTGTAGCAGTCTCACTTTTTGTAGGATATATATCATATATATAAAATAGACAGTATAAGAGTAACACTCTTACCTCAGTTTCAAGGTTTTTCTGAACCACTGTAGGTTGAAGTTATTTTAGCCAGAATGGTAAACTGTCATATACTCTCATTTACTTCTTAACTGGCATTGCAATGACAATATGCACCACTGAGTTCTTCAAAAAAGGTTCTTAGTGGAACATGTACCTGGTGTATTTTGTACTATTGTATATCATGTTGTTAATATTTACTGTTTGACAACAGCAGACTTAAGTTGTTGTGCTTCGAAAAAGTGACATGCTGAAACTCAATAAGGGAGCAAGGGATGTTCTGTCCTAGCAACCATAAGTTGGATTGTTGCTATAATGATTACAGGTTTTGAAGTTTTGTTAAATTAATTTAGTGATCCCTAAAACTAGTTATATTAGTATTTGAGAAAATTTTCCAAGCCATTCAAGTTTGAGTAATCACGGTCCAGGATTTGTTAGAAATGATTATGCAATTAATGCATGGGCTGTTTCTTACAACAAGACAAAATGAATATGAACTGCTAGGTCAATAGCAGAAACATTTGGAATTTGCTAAAGGATAGATCCTGCTTGTTGATCTAACTCTTGAAAAAAATATATTGAAATTTACTTACTATTGAATGTGTTGTGGTGGCATTTCTGTTGTCGAATGTACTACGAAGGATTTAGATAAGAATTGGTAATGTGGTTTTAATGTAGTGATCAAGGAGAATGTAGTTCATAATACTACTATTGTTTACAACATGAGTTCATCAACTTTCAACCCTAACTAGGACTATTGATTGTCATGACATTTAGCGGAATGAACTTCAAACCTTGAGCTTGCTCTTGTTAAATCAATCTTAATACTATTCCAGATCAACTTAGACAATGAGCTGCCTGCGAGTAGAGTAAACCTAGTCTGGGGTTGTATAATGGATAAAAACTCTTGCCAAATCAAGAAATGATATTTTTATCATCTCGGATCTTGATAGATGGAATCGAGTAAATGGTCATGGTATTGCTTAAATGCATCTTTAATACTCATTACCTCATTATACACTTGGACTCGAGTTAATGGGAAAGCTGGATGATTCAGATATTATGCTTTGTTGAAGGAAATGTTGGGTATGACACCCTTAGTACAGGTATTGCAAATTGATAACAAGAGTGGGTGTGGTGTGGTTCTTTGTAGACATGGAGTGCATGGATGCTTAATCCGTTTAGGGAGACCTTATGTTAAAGAGTTTCACGAGTGATAGATGTGAACTCGGTCTTCATCAGTGGTTGAAGAGTTATGACTAGATGTCGTACTATTTTGGTCAGATTGGAAAATGGACAAACTTGAGCATGCCTAACTTTTATTAAGATGACTTTAGTGTG
This sequence comes from Torreya grandis, assembly GCA_037957365.1. Lineage (NCBI taxonomy): Eukaryota > Viridiplantae > Streptophyta > Pinopsida > Cupressales > Taxaceae > Torreya > Torreya grandis. The sequence goes on along the minus strand of JARHVA010005445.1, from coordinate 934,239 downwards.
CAATTCCCTTGTCATTGGAAATATTGCATTCTTTATGGATCTAATATCTGTTAAGGAACTTCAGATTTAATACATTTTTGTTGAAAATAAATGCTTGACCAAATCAAAGACTAGATGGGAATATCTAAATCTAAGCTAACCTGTTGGTTAGACTGTGAGATCTTCAAGGGTATTCATTGTTGTGTCCGCATTTCAAAGAGAAAATCTTGTGAGATCTAAGTGGTAAATAACCATGAGGTTATTATTAGAGGATATGCAGATCCTTTGACTTTTCGAGTTAGTAAACCCTTTCTTCAACTATCGTGAGAGGGTAAGAGCTATCTCGTTCTTAACTCTAAATAAGTTGATGAAATTAGTGTCGCATGCACGGGGTTTGTTGTGAGAAATCAACAATCATGTTATTAAAGGCCAAAATTTTTGTTGGTTGGTTTTGAGGGTGTCACACTTTTTCTCGCTTTCAATGCCCATTGCTTCTTCAAGCTATCACCAGGTTCTTTTTCAAGTTTTCCCAATTGTTCTAAGTCTTCTATTATAGGCACAAACATTCAAATGTTTACCTTGCTGGGTATTACAGATTTCAGTGACAATATCATTGTTATCAATCTTTCTCAAAGGCTCACCCGAGTGTTTTCTATGTTGCTTTCTTTGAGCTTGGTGCATTTGTGTACAAGTCAATAGACATTCCCTGAAGGGTGTCTAGGAAACATGTGAATCACCAATGCTCATCGGTATACCCATTGGCATTCCATATGGTGATGCATGTTCTACAGTGTTGTACGTGATCTTCCTATCCATCATTGGTGAACTTTGGCAACTTCTGCTCTGTGTATTGGTTTCTTCTAGTGCGATTATTCATATCTGGGTCTCCCCCTTATGAAGTTCCCTGTTGGACGTTGCTCTGCTTTCTTAGCACTATTAGACACGTCCTTATGCTAGACACTTCCTTCGAAAGGGATTTTTACTATATCTTGCCAGTTGTTAGGTCCCCTTTTCGTGCAATTCCCTCCAACTTGTCGTTCGGGTTGCCCTAGAGTTTTCACATGATTCTCATGCAACACCCTCCAACCTAACTTGGTTGGCAAGGTTTGCACTTCTTTCCTCCCAAAGGGGCTATGGAAATCTCTACCCACTCCTTACGAATGGCATAGGGTTCCCCAGTTTTGGTTAAACCCTTGCTTGGTTTTGGCTCTAGCTATGGCTATTATTTCTTACACTTTGGCCTTGGCTTTCGCGTAGGCTTCTGTCGGAGATCTCGCCAAGATTGAAGATGGAATACCGAATGCACTAGAGCTCAAACAAAGCAATAACGACGAATAAACAAGTAGTTGGGAGAGAGAAATCAAGAGTGAAAACCGTGCAAATCCCCCATGAATAGCTTACTGATGCTAGATGTACAAATAGGTGAGTAAATGTGTAACTCTCCGTAGAATAGTGAAAACCCCCAAACCTGGAATAGCCGGTCAACGGAGTAACTCCCACTACCTAAAGTAGATAGTCAATGCAACTCCCTATAACATTTACACCTAAGCAAGCTAATCTCACAAGTGTAGGAAAAACACAATAAAGGGAAAATCCATAAGCACAACTTAGGTGGGTGGAAGAAATGGGTCCCAACAAGAAGGCCTGATGAGGTACCCATGCACGATGCAACTCCCATAAAGCAGAGAAAAGGAGAAAACCCGTAGGAAAAAAGTCCTCCCCTAAAAGAGTAAAGAGTAATAATGCATGCTCTAAGGACGTCGGGCACAACCGAAAATGCATCCACAAGTAAGACCAATAGAGCACATAGAGAGAAGCAAGGGATAAGAAGCCCCACTGAAGATGATGCTTAAATAGTCTACACTCCAAGTACAGCTCGCAAGATGACCAATATCGATAAAGAGATCCACTCCCTGAAGATTGTAGAAGCTCTATCTGCATCGAGCAATGTTTCTTCCTTTTGCCAAAGGAAGAACACGAGGTGTGTACTGAAAGTCTATCCATTCCACAAGGGAAGATGAAGATAGTAGTACAAAGAACTCTGAGTGTGGTCTAAAACAAAAGTGTTGCATAGGTCTGGCAAGATCGTGCACAAGAACTGAATGTAATGCCACTAAAGTGAAATTGTCAGTTGTAGGTGCAGTGAAGAGTGAATCACCTTGGAGTAATAAAAGTGTCTGCCAAGTGCCTGATGGATCTCCAACCAAGGTGTAGTCCCTATACAAGGAATTGTGCTCCTCATGCATAGTAAGTGGGCCAACTACTCTATACAATAAGGGTGCAATGAATGCAGAGGCTATGAAGGACTGTGAAGTGCCCTATCGCTGTAGAATAGACTGCCGATTTCTAATGAGTCCTGGATCGGTATGCCTGCACCCTGTAATGTCTAAAGTGGACTAGAGATAGGTGGATCAAGAAATGACTCAATATCTGGAAGGTGATAAGGGGATTGTGGAAGTGTGCCCACATCACTACTATAGTCGTATGTGCCAGAAAAAGAGTCTTCAGTCTTAGAAATATGCTTAGGCTCAGAAGTGTAATCAAGCATAGGTGAGTTTGATGAAAAAGAATGACATGAACCATTCGTTGAAGGAATGTCCATGGGAAGTGGAAAGCACATCTCAACAACTCTCGAAGCTGAAGAAGAGACCATAGATGAATCACACGGATCCGTATTCTAAATATCCACAGGAAAATAAGATTTGTCAATGCTCTCACAAGGTGTACTCTCACTAGAAATAGTAGTCCTTCGTAGTACCAATCTGTGATGGCTTTGGATGAGCAACATTATGCATAAGAACGGAAGTAGAATCTGCAATGGGATAGCTAAGGTCTAGCAGAATCTCGCCTTGTAGTGGTGGCTCTACAGAAGGAAGAGCATTGTCCACCATGGATGTGTTGTCACAGGAAATAGGAGGGGAGAGTACAACAATTTCAGAAGAAAAGATAGGAAGCGGAGGTGTGATGTAAATCTCAGTGGGATCTCCAAAAATAGATTGTAGGCTGTTCCAAACAATGTAGGGACATTCTGTATGTTCCACATGGCAACGGAGATCCATGGAAACATGTAACAACAGGGTACCAAGGACCTTGTCACAAGTGTTAGCCCACTTATCAAACCGAACAGGATCAGTGGGAGCAAGAGTGTCCATATCAAAATGGAATACGATTCTTGCGCGTGAGCAAGTGTTACATATATGCATGCCAAGAAGCATAGTTGGTCTTCCCAAGAAGAATCACTGGTGTAAGATCAACTCTTCTCATCCGGAATCTCTCAACTGGAGTCGTCATGACTAAGAGAATACAAAGAAATGCAATTCACAACAAACTCTGCAAAGATGCTAGAATTCTGCACACTCAAGAGTGGGACGTCGAAGATAGCCAAGAATGCGTCCTTGTGAGCAACTAGTGCAGGAATCAATACAAATAATGCATGCTCAGAATAGGAATGTCGAGCAAAGCCGAAAATGCATTTGTAAGTGAGCAATAAGTGCGTAAGATACAATTCAGAAAGTAATAGGGTCCATAGCACAGGGAACCCCCACCCCCCAAAAACAAGGCACTTTATATCTTTAGTGCATTTTACAAAACATATTAGACCAATGGAAAGAGGATGAAAAAACATGCACTTTTGAAAAAGACAGCACTCAAATCCGAGTTGTTGCTCAAAAGTTATAATAAATTACATTTTCCATCATTAATGGCCTATTAAATGAATTTGCACTAAAAGTTTAAATGTGCAAGTGGAGACGCAGTGAACATAGCCTTCCAGCCACTTGTTGGAACCGGAACGGAACCTTGGACCTCCTAAAGACAATTAAAGTAAAAAAAAACACTTGCCCATACACCCTTACATGCACTTTACTGAAAAAGGCTTATTTGAGGGGGTATAATTAAAAAATTAAAGGTATTTTAAAATCAATAATTAAAAAATAGCCAAATTTAAAAAAAGGAATTAGGGCAGATTTAGGTTTTAATATTTTTGACTTAGCAAAGGAGAATAGAAGCTTTACGGCGCTGCCACTTTTCACCCACAGGTCTGCAAAAGGAGAAGCTTGGGCCAATGTATTTGTAGAGGAGAAACCTGGGGCTGTGTACTGCCAAGGAGGGTTTCACGCCTTTGGAAGGCACGTCGGTTGGGAGGGAGAGGCATGACTAGGAGTTGGGAGTGGATGGACCTCAATCATCTGTAAAGGCCACGAGCATGCATATAAATGTACAGTTGGGTGTTGAGGTAGGCAATAAAAATCCAACAAGCTTTTACAAGTGTGAACCAACACATCCAACAACCTAAGAAGGGTGACTGTCAAGAGTATATGCAGGTACGACTGGAAAATGAATTGCACCAAAGAAACTCCGTTGCCTCCATGAAAAATCCGCCTCACTCTATTTCTCTCAGTATACTCCTGTGTGGACGGCATCAAAGCAACATGTAGGAACAGGCCGTGGAGATCAGAGAGTAGACAGAACTGATCAGAGGATGTTAGATCAACAAAACAATCTCCCAAACCCTTGCAACCATATCTGATGATCAAAAACACCTCCAGACTATATGGTGAGCTGTGGGCAGATTAGCCTGAGGAGGATCTGGTCACGTTGGATGAGGGTTGAATGAGGATCTGGTCAACCAATAAAAAAACTCATACAAATACATGGATAAAAAACTGCAGAGCTTTGAGTTTGAAAATGGCTGCCAATGTATGCCTCCTTACAGATTTGCAAAGTAAATGACTTGCAAAAATGTATACGGCCAACAACACATGCAAAAATATGCAAATGCCAATAACTACAGAGAAAACCTCTAACAATGGATGTAGAGTAACAAAAACAGTTTTTTTTTTGCAATAAACTCAATTTCATGACAATTTCATAACAAACTCAAACAACATAAAAACCAAACAAGCGGTTTACCAAACCCAACCCTTTGATACCATGTCAGAGATCTTGCCAAGATCGAAGATGGAATACCGAATGCATTGGAGCTCGAACAAAGCAATAACGGCGAACGAAAAAGCAATCAAGAGTGAAAGCCATGCAAATATTCCATGAATAGATCACTAATGCTAGATGTACAAATAGGTGAGTAAATGTGTAACTCCCCCTACTGTGATAGAAACTAGGACAGGGAGGCCGGGGGTGGTCATATTGTCAAAAAATGACTATTTGTTTCTAGCTAAATAGCTCAATAGATGAAAGCCATCATCATAGAGTGGAGGGAAACAATGTACGGGGATTAAGTACCCAGAGAACACCATGCCGAAGCATTTGAATAAAGGTATTAGGTGGGGACTATGTCCATTATTGTCTTGCACATGGATAGTGTATGAAAAGATGGTTAATAATCTCCTTGACATGAATTTATATATTGCAAAGGTCCCTTGTTAGAGGACATAGTAGCACCATTGTTCGACATTCTTAGAAAAATCAGGATGTAAATAGGAGGCCATAGCCTCTTGATTTTAGTAGGCGATTTTAATCAAATTCAACCTGCCTCTGAGAAATATCGGGAGCATACTAATTACCTTAAAGAGCTGAAAATTTTGTAGTTTTATTAATTCGAATCACTTAATTGTTCCAGTTTTAATCAATGGCAGTTACATGTGGTGCAATACAAGGAAAGGTGCAGGTTTTGTGGAAGAAAAGCTAGATCAATTTCTTCTATCTTTGGACTGCCTCTCTTCCTGTTTCCACATAATGGCTTCGGTGAAAAAACTCAACCATCTGACCATTGTTCAATGATGCTCCAAATTTGTGGAACAGCTCTTCCAAGACAAAACCAGTTTAATTTTGAACCAACAAGAAAACTTAAATAAGCTCACAAATCGGAAATTTTAATGAGTACATTTCTGCAACTATCCCCAGTGGGCGAATTTGAGAGAATAGCTTGTTGTACTTGGCTCTCATTATATTGCGATTCCTCCAAGGTGAATCTTGAGCAATTTGGTACTGGGATAGCAAAGGTGAGATTCGTGCATTGGCAATCGAATTACGATTGAACTGATTCCCCTATAGTAGGATGAGATATGCATTGTTGTGGTAAATCAGTTTCCTGAGGTAGCTATCTGGTTGACAGTGCTACCCTTACCAATCTTCATGATTGCTGGCTGTTTTTGATGTGATTCCTGAGTCTTGTCCCCTGGAATATGAACAATTTTCTATGTGATTTGCATAAACCATGTGTTTAGTTTCAGAGGAATTGGATTTTGTCCTCTCCATTCTTGTTTTGTTAGCATCTTTTCCTGTATTTAGTGGGATTTGGGACATTCTTTGTGTTGGGCACCATTAAAAATTAAAATGTCCTGCAGTGGCATTTTCTATGTTCAATCAGCTGGGCTGGATGGTTTGTTCTTTGAGTGAAAATTGCTATAAGGGGGTTTACTTTTCTCGAGAACTGCTTGATCTCATGTTCTTTACTTGGATTTCATTTCACTGGGATTGAAAGCTTTCTTTGAGCTGCTTTGATTTCCTCATACATGCTTTTCCAGTAGAATCTTTAACTGGAGCTTGAAACTGGAAATCTGATTACTTGCCTGTACCTTCTTGTTGGTCCCTTGTCTCCTTGTCAGGTGATGCTGGTTGCGTCTGGATAGGCTCTTTCTGCTGTTTCAATGATTTTTGGACAGATTAATGAGATTCATCCCCTTGTTTTTTTGGTAAGACACCATTGGGCAAGATGATCATGGAGATGCCATGGCCTACAGCTGAAGGGAATGTTCTCATAGTCCACCGGTTGTTCCCATTTGATCCCTCACAGTTCCAGGTACAACCTGCCTGGAAGTGGTTGTTCCAGGTCAATATTGATATAAATGTAAACGTATTTAAGTATGCTGGGATGGAGAGTGGGTTCAGAGGCAGCTATGTACTCGTCTATGGAGCTGCCTATTTTCTTTAGGGAAGATTCCTCTCAAAGTTCACTTGGAAGCAAGGGCAGATATACCCAAACTAGGGCCATGCTTGGGAGATCATCTCTGGGATTGAAGGCTGGGAACCAAGGTTTTGTGAAGAGAATGTTGTTAAGAATGTTGTTATTCTTAAACCAAGGTCCACCTTCCTTCTTTGCATTGGTGACAAAGATTGCTTTGAAATATCCTTTGGTTATCATCAGTATATCTAAGTTATTGATTTGGGTTTTGTTCTTGTTTGGGTTCACAAATCTGGGTTCGTCGCTATGGCGATTTTCTTTGCCTTGGGTACGATACTACAAAAAATATATAAAAAATAAAAAATATGGAAATTCTAGCCTAATAAATAGGAAATTAGTGACATTTACCATATACTATGCATATAGAAAACAAATAACCACAAAATACTAACTGAATGCCAAATGCATTATAATTGTAAATATCGATAATAATTAATCACATCAAATTAATGTTTGGAGCCATCTTGATCTTCATCGATAGTATCGACATCAACATCAACATCGTGGCAAGGACTAGCACCATAGTTACCAAGTTCGGAAATCCGGATCCGTTCGAGAGGGCAAAAAAATCTGCAAATCCAGAACCCTTGAAAAAGCTCGGAAAAATCCGATCTGGAGTATATACATATATGCGAGGATAGTTTTATAAAAATGCAAAATTGACAAATACAATGAAAAACAGTAATAAAGTAATATAAAATGTTAATATTATACAATATATATGGTTGCTGGGAATTTTTTACCATAGAAAACCTTAAAAAAATAATTTTAAAAAAATAAACAGGGCCGACCAGAACGAATTTATCCGGGAAAGCAAAAAAATTCGGATCCGGCCAGATTTTGGGCAGATCTGGCCAGATTTGGTAACCATGACTAGCACTCCCACCACTTCCACTAGCTAAGCTATGTGTCACCAAAGAAGTGTCACTGTCAACTAATGAGTGGTGGGAAATGGAAGCATCCAAGTCAACGTTCTCTGTATCTATTTCCCAATGCTTTGTTGTACCATCCTTGTACTCTAGTTTCGTATGTGATAGAAGGTGCAAGTTGGAGTGTATGTAGATGAAATCTATGGGCTTTTTAGCCTCGATCTTTTTGCGCTTTTGTGAATGGATGAAGTTGTATATGTTCCAATTCCACTTAGAAGAAGATGAACTCACAGCTTATATTAAAATTTATAAATGTAAAAAGTTAAATCTCAAGTTTTAAACAAAAATTTTAAAACAAAAAGAAAGAGTTAAAAATTTAAAAGCCTAAAAAATAGAAAACTTCCATGTGACAAGACCTTGATTGCAAAAGGCTACAGATTCAATGATCCTTGGCCATATTGGTACCACTACATATGAGCACCCTTCTTGTATTTGTCTCGAACAATGCCAAGGCTATGACCTTGGCAAGTAATGAAACCCCCAAACTCGTTCATAACCATGTCTTCTACCTCAGGATCGGGGAAGGTTCTAGAGAATCGTAATGTCCCCAAATCGATACAAATCTGAAAATTTGTTTTTTTATGATCAAACCCTAGCCAAACAAGATATACATTTGATTTTTTCAGCAAACCCTAGTTCTTCAAAACCCTCACAAAACTGGAATAAATGTTACCAAACCCTAGCAGCAATTTAACAAATATTCTAATGAATTTAAGGCATAAAATCATTCAACCAACTTAGCCTTATTGGCGCCACATGCAGAGAAATTACAACAAATTAAATACTGATTTTTTATGCTTTTTTCCAATCTAAAATTGCTGGAAAATATCCTCAAAAATAGGGATAAATACAAAAAAAATTATAGGAAAATTTAGAATATTATTTAGGCTTGATATAGCCTATCAAACCTTCAATTGGGCCTCCCAAACAAGTCGCCTAACTGCAATTAAATAATTAATTGCTTATGACAATACACCAAACCCTAGAAGAGGGTTTCCAAGCTTCCAAATGTAGAACAGCCCTAATGATAGGGGTCTTCAACACACAAACTTGTTCGCTGCCTTGGAAATGGCCTCAAACCCTTGCCAAATGGCCTCAAACCAAGTCGTCACGCTCCTTGACCTAGTCGCCACACTTGCAAGCAATTAACCACACCATAGGAAGGGTCAAAACTGTATTTTCTAGATTTGATGAACAATTGCAGCACCCGAATTAATGCTGCCCTCAATGAGGATTAGAGGGTTTAGTCCCAATGCTTCTTTAGCCTTGAGATTTTCGTCTCCAAGTCTAAGGTTAAGCTTTTCATGCTTAAGACCTCAAAATTCAAATATCATAAATGCATAACCTTTTCACATGATTTGTCACTTGCCTTTATACTCTTCCCCAAAGGGGTGCGTCCCAATTTGAGGGAAGACCTTTTTCAAATTAAAAAAAAACCACTCCTTATAATCCACCACTAAAGTGGCTTGGGAGCCCATGGCCCTTAAAAGACCACAACTTAAGTGAATTTCATAACAATAAAGTAATTTTACAAATGTTTTTAAGAAACCCAAAGCGTTTCCCTTCTTTCTTTTTCCTTTAGCCTTTGAGAAGCAAATCAAGGCTAAGGGTCTTCAATGGCTTCACGATCAAAAGGGGGACATGACAAGAATGCCAACTTATACCCTTCTATGACTTTAACATTTCTATATGGTGGCACACTCCTCGGCAATAAATGATCCTCGTGCTATAGAACCGAGGAGTCAACGCAAAGGCAAGGAGATGTAGTGGGGTGGTCATTTTTGTTCTACTGAACAACGAGGATTGAATGCACTTTTCTCAAAAATATCTCCTTGGGATCTTTCTCTTTTGCATTAATAATGGTCTTCATCTTTCGGTCATTGAGTCAATGCCATCATATATTTCTCCAAAACATTGTTGATCTAGCTTAGTGAAATGGATCATACTTATAATGGGCTCTATGAAACTCAACAAATGATCTACATGGGTCCACCAATCATCATCTAAGATCATACATTTTTATTCTTTGGGCCTGCTTTTTACTTGATTCCATCACACCACATGTGGTTGATGACCATGCTACTGAGTGCTTTTTGCACTTTTACAAGTCGTCACAAGACGATTGTGTGAGAAACAAATCTAGTCTCAACAACCTATTAGAAAATTAAAAATTAAAAGTTAAAAACTTATGAAAATTTATAAGTACTAGATTAAAAATGTTAAAATTTAAAAACAAAATTAAAATTACTAAAAAATAAATAAAAAAAATATACAATAACCTTCAGTAGCTCCAAAGTTGAGAAGGATCTGAAGATGGTTTGGGAGTGGTGATGGTTCGTGAAAAACATCTGAATCTCCTTAACCTCAACATACACTTGATCCACTCATTTTTTTTGCCCATTTTTTGCAACATGAGGTTGAGTGAGTGGACAACACAAGTGTCCAAAAAATGTGCCCATACCTCACCTCCATCAACAACCTGTGACCTTGTAATTTTTTGTATTACCCATTATGACTTGGATAGCATTTTGAGGCCCCACCACCTCAATGGATTCAAAGAGGATGTTGGCGATGAACTCGACATCCTTTACAAACCCCTCACAATCAATGGCCTTAAAAAACATTGACAAACACATTAGAACCACATTAATTAGAGGCTTGTTTTTTGCATCTTTCCATCCATCGGAAATGATGGAAACCCTCATTTTCAGCCCACAAATCCCTAATTGGTTTCAAAAAATCCTTAACTTGTTTTTTCTCCTTTGTCAATAGGGTGGTGTGGAACTTCTCAAACCCTGCCCCTTTGAAACCTTTTGGGGCCTCGTTGATCGGTCTTATCATTTCTTACCCTCATTTTGAATAGACCTTTCCAATGGTTCTTTTGTTCTCTTTTTTGAAAGAAAAGAAACTTCCTCATGCATGTGGGTGTTGCCAAAAAATGGATGTGTTGTCACAATTAGGGAATTTCTACGCGCTGGGAGAATTGTGACTTCCTTGATCCTTTGACTTTCTTTGACAAAGGATGAGCTGATTTCATGGCACGAGCTACATGTATGTCTTCTCAGTCTTTGATTTATATAAGGTTTTTTGATTGTCATTGGATTATCATCCTTCTCCTCAACCTTTGATGTCCATGTTAGGTAGGTGACAGAAGTGGGCTTTCCCTTGACTATATGAGCTAACATATTGAATATCACAACCATTGCATTTCTGAATATACCTCGCGCTCCCGCCGGCCCCCTCCCCCCTCCTTCCTCTGCCCAATCCCCTAGAACTTGCTCTATCATTGCCACATACTTCCAAATCGGTGATTGTATTGATTTTGAATTGGGGTTGGCCTATAGAGGTAGGCCTTGTTGACATTATAGTATATTTAACAAGTTAAAAAATCAACACATAATTACGAAAAAAATAAAAAATAAACACTAAGACATAGCCTACATTTTCTTGACAACTTGTAAAAAAAAATGACAAAAGAAACAATACAAGTTAAAAGTTTAAAACCTTACCTTGGCAGCAAATGGATTCCTCAGTCAACGTAGGAAAATGATTACAATGTTGTTAGATAAATCTTGAACCCTATATCAGCACTGAAAGGTAAGTATGCAATGAGAAAATCAGAGGCAAGTGCTTTTGATTTTATGGTTTGTGTTCTTTTATTTTATGTTTTACTTAACTTCTAGGGTTTGCAATGTGTTTTTTTTTTTAATAGTTGCTTTATGTTTATTTTTGAGAAATAATAAGAAAAGGAAATTAAAAAAAATGTTTTAAACCTTGGATTTTGCTTGGGTTCTCCTCGAGTTTTGCTGGGAGTCGTCCTAGGCAACCCCTGTTCGCTCGGTCTCTTCTGTAGAAGAACCCAGATGAGCCCGGGTCATGCAGGATGAACCCAGGCCGTATTTTGGCAATGTCGGACCTGTACCTATATTAGGGATGGACCGGGTTAAAGTTCTTCTGCATAGAGGGACGAATTGGTATCTTAGCAATATATCTATGGATCGTGTTTGTTTCCACTTATTTAGCACCTAGGTCCTAAGGGTGTTTAGACTAAGCTCCAATGAAATGACAATTAAGTGTTCTTTCTTTGAAGAGCCATAGTCTTTTTGCCATTTCATTTTGGGAGATTTAAATTTGTAGAGGATGATCCACATCCGTTTTCTTTCTTTGCTAGAAAGTGGGAAGGAAGGCTTGACCATTGTTCTTTGGGCACGAAGAGGATTTGAACAAATCTTCCTCAGAGTGATCATGGAAGCTGCTTCTTTGAATCTCGTGGAAGGGGGAGTGGAGACCATGGTCTTTTTAAAGGGGTCTGCTGATATTAACAGTTAGATCAGGAAGGAGTTGCTGAAGTGCTGAAGGAAGAGATGAGGGGTGGTTAAGTAAAAGTCCGATCCAAACTCCTTTGAGCAATGTTCTGAATGCAGCGACTTCACAAGATCTATAACTCATTCTGCTAACTTAATACAACAAATTTAAACAGCCTCTTAGGCCCAATTCTAAAAGGACTAATTTTTTATAAAATAGTTTGCACTGGACATATATTTACTTAACGGTGAAGTCCAATAATAATTTTACTCTGGTATTGTCTACTTTTTTTATGTAGTCTATGTTTTTCTCAAAATTAGAGAGCATGCATCAGTCATGACTTTTTAAGCCCTTCTATGTATTAACTCTGTTTTTTCATTTTAAAATCACCCAAGAGTTTTGACGACTGTTGTGCCAAATGTTATATTACCAATGTAATGACATTTTCTCTTTGTAGTGTTGGCTTACACCACCGGAACATGGCATAGCTTCTTTTATTCAATTTAACAACTTGAGAAATTGGATGCTATCTAAAACAACGCTCTTTTATCAGAGTAGTCCATATGATATAAATTAAAAGCTTGCATGAGTCTGCACACATATGCCCTGTCATATTGGGATCAGAATCTCCCAGAACCAACTGAGAATGTACTATCTTTGTTGATCTTTAATTCTATCTCAAGAAGTCAGAGTATCCAGTTAAGCGGCATTTTTAGCCTGTTTCTCTCCTGGACCTTGTGTGGTCGACAAATTCTAATTCCCCTGAAAACATTTAAAGTTCTTCCCAAACTTGTCAAGCCTTCTTTAATTTTCACCTTCTAATGATTTATGAAAAATGGAATCTTGCAGTTTACATTAATTAATGCCTTGATTTCAAGGTTTAATTGTTGAAATTCCAATACCCGAACTATCCATTCTGGTTGAGGTGATGAATCTTTTAACCTTAGATTCATGGCTGAAATTAAACTCTGTGGATTTCCATTTTTTATAGAGAAGTAATGTTGAATTCATAATAATATCAATGTGTCTTACATTACAACAATAAAAAAATGTTCCAGAACAGTGTTTTATTTTTATAAAGTATATAGTTCTCATAACAATCAAAAAAGTATTCCAGTCAATTTTTATACCCTGGGCTTTCTCCCAAACTGTGCTTCGCTTATTCCTGATATCAAGATTTCCTGGTCCCCAATAAATCGGGCATCATCTTCTTGTCACCTTCCCATTCATGTAATATGTGTCACCATAAGCAAATTTATACAAGTTCGTCCTTCTGCAGATTTTTGATTAAACTTGATTTTATTGTACCTGAGTTGTCTGCTTATTTTGTTATGGCTAAGGGTGGATGCAATCATGCGAAAGGATGCTCTGGAGGATCCTGCAAAAAACCGTAATGCAGGGAATGCCAGGTTATTACTTGGTCAGGTTAGTTCAATGCTTTAATAATTCTATATAGATGCTTATTAGCTTGCATATATTTCCATTGTTTTGCAAATTGGAATCAATCAATTTAATATTTTTTTAAATGACGACAGTGCAGGAGATTCGTCACATTTCTAATTGTCATTTCCCTTGAGTTAAACAGAATATTTTTTTCAAGGAACATATTTGCTTGGTGAAAATTTTGTTTTAGCATCAACAAATCTTTCAGCATTTCTACATTGTTATCTAAGAGTTTGGTTTGTACAGGTTGACAGGAAATTAGTTAAGCAAACTGTTATGACTTCAGTTTATGGAGTTACATTTATTGGAGCACGTGATCAGATCAGAAATAGGTTGAAAGAAAGGGCCTTTGCTGCTGATGATAATGCACTCCACAATGCATCTTGTTATGCTGCCAAAGTAAGGACAAGAAATGAGTCATTTTTTCTAGTGGGGAAAGATATGAGCTGCATTATGGTCGACTTCATAAGCCTCTTTTTTTGGCAGAGTAACTTGGATTAGCTCTTAACAGTGTAGACAAATCTAATGTTGCAAACTACTTGGTAGATGAGTCCGCAGAATATGTTCAAGATCAATTTCTGTTAAAATTCAGAGTTATGACTGACCAGACAAGCTTTATTCAAACAGGTAACTCTTACTGCATTGGGAGAGATGTTTAATGGTGCACGGAGTATTATGACTTGGTTGGCTGACTGTGCTAAGGTATTTTATTCTCTATAGAACTCGACTTGCATGTATTTCATAGTGAAAGTTGATACTGGCATGCATTCTAGAACCCCTCTATGAACATGGGTCATTTGCTGAGTCTTGGTGAGATTTTTTTTTTCTGTACTTTAATTGAGTCCATAGTTTGACTGTGAAATGCTCATAGTTCTCTTAACAATTGCAACATTAATATTTAATGGGTATGAAAATCAGTGAGCTAATTATTAGCACAAATAATAATAATTCTTCTAACTAGAGGAAGAGTAGTGGGGTTTCGAAAACTAGATTGCATGTTATCTTTTTTAGAAAGATGATGTTAGTTTATAATATACGTTCATGCCAAACTGCAGTGCTACCTTAACGTAGAAGGAAGCCATTAGGGGGTGAAAAATAAGGTCAAGAAGATGGAAAAAACTAGTCAGAAGAAATCCCGCCTAAGTTGCATGGATATTGATAAAGACACAAATGTGGGTACAGTATACTATACAGATATTAAATCTTCTGCGGAAATCTTGGATACGATACAAACATATATATGAATACACATGTAAAAATATTACAAGAAAACATAGAAAACTGAAAGTGCTATTTATTAATCTAGAAATATAAATGAAAAGAGGGAATTTCCATAGAAATTGGGACTTTGGAAAAAAGAAATTGCAGTCCATATATACTGGTAACTGGGCACAGAATTTCCATAGCCAATAATTAGCTCCGAGAATCCTCCAAATCAGTCCAAAAACGCCCTTTAGTAGAAGACAGTGGACAAGGCCCCAAATATGTGATCAAAGATGGTACGTGTGAAAATGAAGCGTTTTGACCTTTTTACAATGAGTATATGCTCTTTTCTTTTGCTTTTTTGTTTTAGTTATTTAAGCTTTCTTTGGATATGGATTCAATTTTGTGCCAGCTATATCTGATACATCTCCCACATTTTCCTAAGTGAATTTTGGATATCAAATCTGCACAAAAATATATTCAGGCTGTATCTCAGATATGGGGAAGGAAGACACGTCAGTTTGTTGTTTGACCGCTGGAAGGTAATTCCCCATAAGTCAAGCTGAACATTGACCTTTTTTGACTGCTCTATTTCTCCTTATTTGAATTTAAATAATGTTTACTACGAATACATGCTGTTGAACTATCATTGGCCAGCCTAAACATTACTTTCCATAAATGCTGTTCTACATACATGATTTAGTTAACTCCAATTTGATTTAACTCATAGGAGTATAGTCAATTAGATGCTAGTAGAGGTAACTCATGGGACACAAAATAAATTACATCCCAGTCATTGTAACTTGTAAGATCACTGATTAGACCTTAGTTGAGGTATTTTGTAGCATAGATGATTGGTTAGACCTTAACTGAGGTAACTCATGGTGAGAATGCTTTTTAATATTCTGGTCATTTTAGCTTGTAGGATGAAGGATGAGTTAGACCCCAGTCGAGGTAAGGAAATTGAAATAAATGAAACTCCCCTTGTTGTTCAGAAAGAATATTTGACTGGCTTAGATAGTTTGTTGTACTATTCATGTATGTTTGTTATCAAGGGCTCTTGTCTATGATCGTGGTTTGGTGATGTTCATCTTCCATCCAATATATATTGAGTTTTTCTGACTAAAGTTGTGGCATGCATGTACTTGCATAATACAAAATTGTTGTTTAGTATTTCGCCATTGTGTGATAGCAACCTGTTATCCCCCAATTTTGAAAATCCGGGATGACACCCACAATTGCAATTCTCTAGGCAAATGGTGGTCAACATGGGTCGAAGCACTCTCAATCTGCAACTCGCAAGAACCGGTTACATAGGTGTCCCTTTTCCTTGTTGGCAAATTGCTCCAGACAGGCCTCTCATTCAGTCATTATTTGGGGCAATGACACCAAATACAGAATATGTTTAAAGGTGCAAATATGTAGTGTGTGCTATGCTGATTAAAATCAGGTAGTTCCCAGAATAGGGGCAACCAAGACCAGTGATTGCGATGTGATTCTCTAATCTGATGGACAAGGCTTTGTGGCCCGTGTAGCATGATAGATGTTATTACAAGAGTGCTGCGTATCATAGGATGGTTATATTCTAATGCGGTTGTCAAAATGGATATGTACTCCCAAAGTGCTTGGAACGTAACTTTTCCACGCGTAAGTTGTTTGTCTGGTGAGCTGCGTCACTCTGTCACATAACATTTGTCAAATATACATAAGTGCCACATAACAAACTTGTCAATTTATTATGTGACAGAAGGAGATCACGTGTCTCAATTCTATCCAAAGGGAAAATATTTGAGAGTTCATCGTCCAATATAAATGACTTTGTGGAGTACATGAAAATTAATTCTTTTAGAACTTATTAATACCATTAAATTCAAAGTCATAAATAAATAAAATGATGTAATGATGCCCCAAGTATGTAAATACTCCCAAGTGGAATAAAATGATGTAATAATGCCCAGTGGGAAAATTGAGTTTAAGACAATGAGGCTAGTGTCTTGAGTCCAAGTCAATTTGATTTATTGTCAAGTCGAGTTAACGTCAAATTGAGTCTAAGAAACTAGAGTTGTGTGTGTCCCAACCTACATTTTATTATTTGTTGAAATTCAATTAATTTTCTTCAGAATTAATTGACAATTTCATTGTGCAAAGTCATAAGAGCATTTATTAATGCTATCATGTAATGTTTTCAGTGAAAGTGCCCGGATAATAAAGAGTGAAATGTGGGCAAACTCAAGTTAAGTCTAGTCTTAAGTAGAGTTAGGTCTAAAGTTGGCTGGTCAACTACCTTGAGAGGGAAAAATTCAAAAAAGTCTATAAAAGGCATTATTTTGGATTATAAAAGGGTTCTGCTTTTCTCTCAGCCCTAGGAGGCTTGCTGCAACTTTGTGTACAGCATGTTATTTTCAAGAATTTGTCAATGGAATACAAGCATATGTGTGAGATCAATTTCTTGCTTTTTGGGTTTTTAATATTCTTTGTTTATGAAATCTGTATTGCTGTTCTTAGATAGAGAAAGCCATTAAAATTTTATATTTTTCATGATTATATGCAACCCTCAATGTTTGCAAACTTTGTGTTGAACTTGAAACCCCCAAGGATGGGCTTTGAACCAAACACACCTAATCTAATTTTTGAAAAGATTTTATGCTTTCAAGCAGCTGTTTTGCCCTCTCATTATATCTTCTGTTCGCATTTCCATTCTCATGCTGGAGGAACGATTCCAACCCCTTCTACTCCAAATTTGACTTATCTAGGTAGTCCTCTTTGTTTATCTTGTTGCGGGTTTCTCGCCTTAACCTCCATCTTCTTCCGTTCTCCTTCCACTTTCATTTTCCCCATTTTCCTTTTCATTTCCTCTTTGTTGTTTCTGGAACTTCTGTAGTTATGTGGCGGACACAAAAGAGCAATAGAAGGTAAAATGTATTAAATCTTCACACCCATCATGTTACTGAAGCAGTTCCGGAAGTGCTTTGAAGACATGTCAAATGCAAAAGGCTATAAAAAAAAAGAGAAATGACATCTCGCATCCACAGGAAAAGAGGAGCAAAGTCGGAAGTGCTCGGAGGGCACTTAGTGTGCGTCAAGTGTGAAAGCACAAACAAGTTAATCTTCGTGGGCAGATAGAGCAATGGACTAAGATGGTATTGAGATAGCTCGACAAGCTATCTGTGTGATTGCATGTAGTGTTAGTGAGCTTCAAGTTTGGCAAAGTTTGCGTTTTCAGATCTCTTACCAGCGAGCTCAAGTTGGCGAGATTGCATGTTCGAGTGGTGTGTTGAATCAAAATGACATGTCAAGTCATATAGGTTTTGTGGATGATTGAGATGACAAAATGCTTGGTTGGTGAAAAGTGTTGCAGGTTGGCGACATTGATGTTTTAGAGATTTGTGTAGCTTAAAGAGGAGAGATTAGAATGAGACGCATCAAACTGAGTGAAGTTCAAAATGGCGAGAAAGATATATGCCAAGTTCAAAGAGGTAAGGGGATTGTGGAATAGCGAATAGAGATAGTGAAAGAGTTGTGGTGCCAACAAGCTTAAACAACATAATAATGGTGAACTCAATAGATAGCGTCGAGTTGGAGACCAAGTTTCTGGCAAGCAAAGATGAGCGCGGAGTTGGTTTATTAAAGACCTAATGGAGTGAGTTGGGGTTGGACTGTAGCATAAAGAATCCTCCTCACTTGCTTGTGTCCAGCAGTTGTATTAGCACATAACACTTTTGTCACCACTCTTGATCCCATAGATTGCTTGGTCCCGTGTATCTTGCAAAGCAACTTGAAATGCTTAAAGTTCCTGCTTGATGCCTCAAAACTGGTGTCTCCAATTGACTTTGTCAAATTTCAAAATCAATGTGTCGCATCATCCAAACTTTTGCTTCTAAAAGTACTTAGCCAAGTTTATAAAGATTCCAAGTCAAAATCTAAAGCATTGCATTTGTTGTGCTGCCGTTGCTTAAATCGCCAAGACCAAATAGTTTTGCCATACTATTTAAGATTTCCCAAAGTGCTTGTAAACCCCATTTGTGAAGTCTGACTCAAATCCCAAGGCATATTTTTCTTAAATTTATAAGGTATCAATAAAAAATCCAATGTAGGGGCTACTAAAGGGTGTGTATTGTTTCGACCACATCTTCCATGTCCAAAGTCCATTTTGGCTCCCGTTCGAAGTATTGGAAAGCTTTTTCAACGAATAACTGCATGATTGATAATGTTTGGTACTCAAAAGTAAAATTTGGCAGGAACATCTTTTAACACACTTTCTCAAGTGAATGGGCGAGTAGGGAAGTATACATAATTTCCAAAGTGATGAATTGGCCCGACAACGCTTGTTCATTACCCATACGATTGGGATAGGCAAATTGCCAACCAGTTGATTGGATTTGACATGTGAGTGTGTGACACATCATCCACATGGATATGGTAGTGGTCACCAAAGATTCTGGGGTTCTCTTGCATTCTGTCAAGGAATGCGTCCCACAGCTAGAGCCACTGTTATCCCCCAATTTTGGAAATTGCCACAATTGCAATTTTGTAGGCAAATGGTGGTCAACATGGGTCAAAGCTCTCTAATTTGAAACACATAAGAATGGGATACACAGGTGTCCCTTTTCCTCATTGGCAAACTGCTCTAGACAGGGCTATCATTCAATCATTATTCGGGTCAATAATGCCCAATATATGATATTTTGAAGGTGCAAGAGACAGTATGTGCTACGTGGATTTCAATCATTATTTAGGTCAATAATGTCGATTATATGATATATTTGAAGGTGCAAAGAGGTAGTGTGTGCTACGTGGATCGAAATAAATTAGTTTCTAGAGCAGGGGTAAACACAACCAGTGGTTGTGATGTGATTCTATTTGACTCTTAGCTCAATGGACAAGGCTTTGTATGCCCGCACAAAATGCTAGATAATATTACAAGTGTTACATATTATAGGGTGGTTATCTTCTGATGCAGTTGTCAAAATGGGTATGTATTCATATGGTGCATGGAACGTAACTTTTCCATGTGTAATTTGCTTGAAATGATGTATTGTGCGCTGTGTCGCTCCTGTTGTTCCCAAAATCTGCCTCTCATTTTTGGGACAACATATGAACAATTTTGGTCTTGTAGGCCAAAATTGTCTCTTCCCTTTTCAAAATTTGTTCTGAGCATTCAAATTCCTCAATTTTCAAGCTTTTTCAGTTAAGGGATTACCAGGTTCAATAGGTTCAATGGCTTCAACAGGGAAATTGCCTCAAAGGAGCAAGTTTCCATCACTTAGGCAATTTCAAGATTGGTTCAATGCCTTGGTTCAACCAAAAATGTTCGTTGACAAGCTTCTAAGCAAGGATTGAACCATTGAACCGTTGAACCTTGAACCGTTGAACCTTGAACCAAAAAGGTTCAACAGGTTCAAAGGTTCAACATCGTCGGCAAGCTTAAAGAGTTAAGCGCTTTGTCAAAAGTTCATCAAGTTCAACCTCTTCAAGGTTCAATGGCTTCAAAACACTTAGCGAAAAGAAGAAGGCTTGAACCATTGAACCGTTGAATCTTGAACCATTTTGGTTCAAAGGTTCAACGAGCGGTTGGTTCAACGCATTTTGTTCGAGCGATCAAAAGACTTAGCGAAAAACAAAGGAATAAACCGTTGAACCGTTGAACCTTGAACCAAAATGGTTCAATAGTTTCAACGGGTTCAATAGGTTCAAAGAGATCAAAAGACTTGGACAAAAATAAGGCTTCAAACACAAGATTGAACTGTTGAACCGTTGAACCAAAGTTGGTTTAATCGGTCGGTTCAAGGGACTGCCCCAAAGCCAAAAGGACAATTGCCCTTGCGGAGGGCATTGAGCAAAAGCGGACAAAGAGATTTTCTTCGAAAAAACGACTAAGGCCGAAAGAGAAGAATCTTTCGGACTTTTTCCCCGAGGAAATGGCTAAGTAAAGGAGCCGAAATAATTCATTTGGAAAGATTTTCCGCGGAAAAGTGACTAAGGCAAAACCTTCGGACTTTTGTCCGAAGGAATTCGCCCGAAAGGAAAAGCCCGAAGCCCAAAGAAAAATGAACAAGGCAAAGAAAGATTTCCTTTGGACAAATTGTCCGAAGGAAATCAAGGATGAAGTCCGCCCGAAGGAATTAAAGCCTGCCGAAGGAATTAAAGCCCGAAGGCCGCTCGAAGGACCCCGAAGGGTAAGTACCCTTGCGAGGGGCACTCGGCACTCAGAAAAAGGACCTTGTCCGAAGGAAATCAAGGATGAAGTCCGCCCGAAGGAATTAAAGCCTGCCGAAGGAATTAAAGCCCGAAGGCCGCTCGAAGGACCCCGAAGGGTAAGTACCCTTGCGAGGGGCACTCGACACTCAGAAAAAGGACCTTTCTCAGAGACCCGAAGGGACACCTTCCCTTCGGGGTGTTCCAAGACAAAAGGCCGAAGGAATTTTAAGGCTTCAAGAGACTTAGAAAAATAAAAGAAGCAGCGATTGAACCAAAGCAGAGAATGAACCAATGAACCGATTGAATCTTGAACCGAAAGAGTTCAAAGTTAAATGGTTCACAGGTTCAAGTGGTTCAAAGACAGCCCCAAGCAAAGGAAGAACATGGATGATTCCAGAGACCAGTTCAAAGGATGGTTCAACCAGACAAAGCAAAGAAACGAATGAACAAAGGCAGTGATTGAACCAGGAAGCTGAGAAAGATCACCTGAACCGTTGAATCATTGAACCAATGAACTTTCATAGGTTCAAAGGCTCATGGTTCAACCTGGTTCAAACAAACAACCATTGACGGCCTCGCGAACGTCAAATTTAAGGTAATGGAATATCCGTTAATTTTTGAATATGGCGCGGAACTTGAAAAATAAACCAAGCGACCAGCTAAGAAGATAGCCCGAGAGCTCCAATTGCTGTAGAAAAGAGAGAACAATACAAAAAGATCAGAAATATCTACAGGGGAGTTAGTTCTAGTAGGTGAAACAGTGGATCAAGTAGACTTCTGAGCACACCAAATCAAGGACACGGCCTGTTTTTCTTCCATGAAGTAATGGCAAAGTGGACAGCTGCGCAAACATCAGGAAAAGGACCAGACAACTCATGCTAAGGAGGAGACATATAAGATGAATGGACATGCCATAGTTAAGGCCGATACACTGTTCCAAGCATGGCTCTCCAGACAGAACTGAAAACGCATTCAAGGCATTGAATGTAGCGTGGACCGTCCCATGGGAAAAAACGCCAAGCCTTTCTTGGCTGCTATACATTGTAATCTCTTGCATTATGCAAAGGAGATTTTTTCCAATACGGAAGCAAAAACTCTATCCAAATTGAAAGGCGAATACTGAGACTTTGAGCTTAGATTTTTGATCATATTACTTTATCTGAATGAGAAAACAAGTTACTTTCAGACTTTGTGTTGTTATAGCTTGTATCATTTTAGGAGATTGTTCTTATGTCTGTTACCTGAATGCATTCTGATTCATTTAATTTAACAGGCAGAACTAGTGGAAGTAAAGAGGAAGGTGTCCTGAAACCAATTGTTGAAAGACTTGGCGCTGTTGCCAATTGTTTTCACTGTGTGTTTTTAGTTTCTTTCTGTGTAAAGGATCTTGGGACGACTTTGTGCCTCCATTGTCCTTTGTTTTTAACTCTTTGGGCAGCTGAGATGTAGATTTTGTGTTACACTTCATCTTGCTGGTTACTGCATCCTTGTTACCTGTTTCTTGTCACTACCAGAAAGAACTCCTGCTGTTTCCTGCAAGATCACTTTTGAAAGAAGAGAAATGCCTTTAGTGTTTTCACCAAGATTTCTCCTTTGTCTTTGAACATCATCTCTGAAAAAAGAGAGATGGATGGTGTAGTCCTACCCTTAAGTGTTACTTTTTGCTTATATATTAGTATATAGCTCCTGCATATTTATAGGGAACCTCCCCTTGATGAGAGGAGAGATTTGTCCACCTTTGATGTAGTATACCTGCATATTTGGCCGACTAATCTCTCTTGTTGTGGTGAAGAGACCTATTTTGCTCAATCAGTTAGCTGATTGACAAAATATTCATCTAACAGCTCCATCACAAAATGTTTGTCGAAATTGCATAAGTGCCATGGAACAAACTCATCAATTTATTGTGACAAAAGGAGCTCATGCGTCTCAATTCTATCCAAAGGGAAAATGTTTGTGAGTTCATTGTCCAACATAAATGACTTTGTGGAGTACATGAAAATTAATTCTTTTAGAATTAATCAATACCATTCAATGCAAAGTCATAAATGCATAAAATGATGTAATCATAGTTTAAAAACTCGTACTCGGCAACCCAAAATTTTATCTTTAACTCGAAACTTGAGAGTTTCTTGGCAATTACTTGACATTACTCGACAACTATTTTGCTACTTTAAAAAATATATAAATTCATAAAATAAACTTAAATAAAGTTTAAAATATTTTTAAATAATATGAGAAATGAATGTAGAGAATGCCCAAGTACATTTTCTATTGATTTTCGACCAAAAAAGAGTACAAAATACAAAGTTACAAAGTTCAAACTACAATGCACAAAGAGTCATATGAAATATCAAATATACATATTACATTTCATCTGTAGCGCCTAAAATAAGTCTATTGTGGAGGACCTGTAGAAGTGGAAGGTAAAATTACTCCTCTACAACAAAATCGTCCGCAAAGGTATCATCTAGATCCTCACCAACCCCTCATGATGCCTATGCTGCTTGTGATGCTATTGCTTCTTTTGTCTCCCTCTCCAAATCTGCGATATCCTCCGCATTAAATATGGGCTCCACATCATCATCAGTCTAGTTAGCATATGGATCGATCTCATCCATTGCATCATAACTTTCTACTCCCTCGACTTGTCTCACATGAAGATGAAGATTGTATCGCACAAAGACAAGGTCATTGAGGCGTTGTGTTGTCACCCTGTTGCACTTCTTTGTGTGAACAACTTCAAACATGCTCCAATTACAATCACGCCATGAAGAGGTACACGACTGACACAAAATGTAGGTGTCTAGGCTTTGAAGATTTGGTGTTTTTGCACCATAATCTTTCCACCACACATTTGCAAATAGGACATTTATAAAATTTTAAGTCAACTAGGCTTGAATAAATGAAAGAAGTCTATTACTAGTATCTACGAGTAACGAGACGAAAAAACAAAAACAAATGACTCAATTTGTTTCTACTTAGTTGATAGGTGTTATTTTAATGCATAGACTCGAAAAAAAGAGTCTCCTCGTTGCATTCTTGTAAATCTATCGCTCCTCAATAATTGTTCTCTAGTGTCATAATCAGGGATCATCCTCTCTATGCATGTATTGAGGCCATCCATAACGTCGACATTGGTTTTAAATGGATCGAAATAGAAAAGCTTAGGGTTCAAGTAGCAGGGCATTGCATAAATATGTCAGTGGTGTGTCTTGTTCCATCTTTGTTCAATTATGTGCCAATATGTTCATATTTTCTTTGATTTTGCCCATAATATTTGGCTATGGTCTTTTTGGCCTCATACAAATAACCCATTGGGTTTCTATCTCTATCCACCAACTGTAGAACTTGAACCAAAGGCTTTGATACCTAAAACAAAATAATGCAAAAATTTAAACTCAAAATTAAGATTTTTTTACAACAAATAAATGATAAATAAAAAAAAGGTCTTCACGACCTTTTCTCCTTCGACCTTCCTAGTATATGAAGACTCCAACTACAGGTGACTTACAAACATTTGCTTGAGGGATGTTAGTGAGGGTGTAATGCTCTGTAATGTGATGAAGAGTGTGGCGAATAGTGTGACTCCCGATCGCACAAGTTTTTTTTAATTAGTGTGCTCTCTCATTAAGTTTAACACCCTAGTGTAATTATAGATGAACTTGGTGACATTTATTGTCTCTTTTCTTTGTCCTCGAGTAGGAGATCAATGCAATGCGCTGCACAAGGGGTCCAAAAAAGTATAGGGTGCCTCTCCTCAAGAAGTCTCCTTGTTGCGACATATGTTGCTGCATTGTCTGTCACAACTTGGACAACATTCTGCACACCCACTTCCATCACCATCTTATTTAACATATCACACAGTGTTTTTCAAATTTTTACTTGGTGCAAAGCATTAATTGATTTAAAGAAGATTGGCTTCCCACTTGAAGCCATTAGAAAGTTAATCAATGTGCGGTTTTTTCCATCCACCCTTTAGAGAAAATGATGCAACCCTTTTTTTATCATACTTTTTTTTGCTTTTCTACAATAGCTTACGTATGTTTGATGGAATCCTCTAACAAGTGGCCACTCAAATCATGACAAGTATGAGCCTTGAACCCCTTCTTGAAAACGGTCAATGCAGTGACCAAATTCTCCCAGTATGGGCTTTCCGCCACATTGAAAGGAATGTTGTTGTAGTACTAAAAGTTTGCCGCAACCATCCTTGCTTCATTGTGTGTTTTCCGGTTCCGAATGGTACTTTTGAGTGAAGGTTGTGACTTAGGACTACTTCAAAGAACAAAAAAAGTAGCCAAATTATTTTTAGTGTATGAGCCTCGTTCCCATTCACGACCCTCGGAAGTTGAGGCAATAAAAAAACTTCAATGTCATAATCATTCCTCGCTGCTCTCCTATTCATCAGGGTTGCAAGTGCATCAATTTTCCTTTTTTTCTCTGGATAAACCGCAAGGCAAAAAACCATCTCTTTGAGCCTCATGTGGTGCTTGTGTGCACAATACCACATCATTCTCTGGTAGTTGTGTGATGTGGTATTCAAGGCAATAAACACCTCCACTCATTTTCATTCCGTAATAATTGTATATAATACAATTGCCCTCTGCCATGTTGAAAATATTGTCATTGATGTCAAAGGTCTAGCATTATTGGTGATAAAGGCCCCATTGCATTTAATGGTGTTTTTAATATTCATATCTTGACTAATATGTGTTAATATTTATTTAATATTAATGAATATATTTTTAGTTGCATATAAGTTAAAAGAGGGCCCATGGAGAAGTCAAAGAGTCACGGGGTAAAAGACGAAAGAGGAATGGGACGCATTTTCTCATGAAGAGTCATCTTGAGGAATTCCAAGAGTCACTATGTGAAGACAAAAGAGGTATGGCACATTTATCAATGAATGGACACTTTGAGGAATACGAAAAGTCACCAAGATAAAGACAAAAGAGGAAAGAACGCTTTTGCTTATGAAGGGTCACCATATGACTTTTCAAATGCAAGGATACGAAGGGTCATGCAAGTTTGGCACCATTTTCCATGAGGATTGAAGGGTCACAAAGAGTGAATGCCAAAGGTCATTTGGAAAGCTATAAATAAAGACTTGAGAAGCCATTTTTAAAATGCAAGAGAGTGCATGGTTTGTATTTGTTTTCGAAGAGAGAAAAACAGGAGATATTGTAGAGTTCTATTATTTGTTGAGTAAGCAACATTGAGAGATAGTTGTGTTTTATACATAAGAGGGGTTGGTGCTCAAAAATAGTTGCTGTGTTGGTGCTCGGCAAAGGGGTTGGTGCTCCTGCAAGTTGGTGCTTGCTCACTTTGTAACTTGAGTTGGTGTTCATTCATATACTTGAAATTGTTCTCTGTGGTTTTTCCCACTTTGGGTTTTCACGTAAAAATCTGGTGTCTCTCTCTCTCTCTTGTGTGGTGCATATTATTGTTTCAATTTTATTGTATATCTTGAATGTGTGGTTAAGTTGTTAAAGCAAAGGAATTTGATTAAATAAAAGATATATAATATACTGATTCACCCCCCCTCTCAGTATATTTCGTGCTTAACATGCCACTGGTTCACTATGCTTCCAAGAAAGGCCATTGGACGTAGGCTTACAACGACCAACGAAACTGAATGTTGATGTCATTCTTAAACAAGCTTAAACCCTATAAAAAATGTTTCAGAATCAACCCTAGCTGCTAATTAAAGGAAGAAGTAGAAGATGAAGTAAATATCATGATTCATACTAGAAAGATAATGAAAAATAAAATAAATACTTGTAGGTTGTAGGCTATGTGACTGTTTATACTATATAGCATTGGGCCTTGTTCAATGTTAATCACTATATCTCAGCCTTGAAGTAACAGTGAAAACCCTAGGCTCCACTGCGTATATCAGTATGTAGCCAATGTGCCATTGTCAATCACTTTGAGGCTTGAGAGTCTGATTATGAACAATACAACCAATATTTAGTAAAATGGACCAACAAAAATTTGAAAGTCAGAGGAAGAGTGATAGTTCAAAGATAGGAATCCACATCTTTGTCCGCAGACCTTAAGTATTAAATTTCAGTCTTTAATAGGGCCCTTGTTCCTATTGTTGTATGCAAACTAGATTCCAAAATAGCAAAACCTAGCTCCACTAATTGTGCAATGTATTTATGAATCACAAAGAAAAAATGCAGAAATAAGCACAAAATCATTATTTCAATCTGTGTGCTTCTATTTCATCCCTGGGCAAGTCGCGGTGATAAAGTCACGATTTTTGCCGAGTAATTGCTGTAATTACTCAGCAAAAATTGTTGATTCATTGGCAAAAGATTGTGATTTATCATTGCAAGACTAACTCCCAATTTATTAGAGATTTATGGCGAGTTTTGAATCTATGGATGTATTAATGCCTCGAATATGTAAATCCTCCCTAGTGGGAAAATTGAGGCTAAGACAATGAGGATAGTGTCTTGAGTCCAAGTCAAGTTGATTTTAAGGTCATGTCAATGTCGATTCTTGAGTCCAAGTCAAGATGATTTGACATCCAGTCGAGTTAATGTCAAGTGGATTCTAAGAGGCTAGAGTTGTGTGGGTCCCAACTAAAATTGTATTATTAGTTGAAATTCAATTAGTTCTTTTCAGAATTGATTTATATTTCAAATGTACAAAATCAAAGGCATTTATTAATGCTATCATGTAATGTCTTTGGTAAAAGTGCCCGGATAATAAAGAATGAAATGTGGGCAAATTCAAAATAAGTAAAGACTTAAGTTAGGCCAAAAGTTGCCTGTTAAACTACCTTGGGAGGGGCAAAAAGTCTGAAAAAAGACATTGTTTTGGATTATGCAAGGGTTATTCTTTTCTCTTAGCCCTTGGATAGGGCTTGCTGCAACTTTGTGTACATGTTATTTTCAATAACTTTTTAATAGAATACAAGCAAATGTGTGAGATCAGTTTTTTGCTTTGTGGGTTTTCAATATTATCTAATTATGAAATCTGCATCGCTGTTCATAGATAGAGAAAGCCATTGAAATCTTGCATTTTTCATGATTATGTGCAGCCCTTAGTGTTTACAAACTTTGTGTTGAAATCTTTGTGGATGGGCTTTGAACCAGGTACACCTATTTTGAGTTTTGAAAAGATTTTATGCTTCCAGGCAACCTTTTTGCCCTCATTACATCAATTGTTCGCAATTCCATTCTCATTTCGGCGAAAAGATTCCAACCCCTTTTATTCTAAATCTGAGTTATCAGGCCGTCTTCTTTGTTTATTTTGTTGTGGGTTTCTCTCCACCTACATCTTCTTCCATTCTCCTTCCACTTTCATCTTTCTCCATTTCCAGTTTTGTTTCTTTTAGTACTTTTCGGTTAAAGGTGCTCAAAAACCCTAAAACATCCCTATCATACGAGGGAGCTGCCCCTCTCAAATGCAGAGGAAAAACACCCGTCCCACGATGCTATAATGTTGCAAGTTTATACTGCTGACTGTGGGTGAGCCATTGAAATAAACAAAGAAATCGTAGCGCCATAAAATCTTGCCAACAATTTTTGGCAACTCTACTAGGGATCAAAATGGTTGGTGCATTCAATTTCTAAAATCTAAAGGAACTTCCCTTGGAATGGAGTTTGGTGACTCCATTGAAAAGTGGCACTGGAAATCCAATCTTGCTTGATAAGGGGATTCAATCTGTCCCTAGAAACCTCTCTAATGCTGCTCAAGGCTTCATTGGAGATTACAAACATTGGTAGCATGAGAAGGTTGTTGGTAAGGATGAAAGAGAGAATGAAGAGAAATGAGAGACACACTGACATACTCGTGTGTCCAGTGTTTTATTAATAAAAAATAGGTTACATATACTTGAGGTGGTTGATAAATGAACATTAGTTAATAGATAATTGATATGTAATTAAATTCCTTTAATACTCTCCCTTGATGGCTATGTAATGTCCCCTTTTTTCTAGTCATCACATTTTCGATGAGATTGGCCTATCATTGACCTGCGTAGGCCAAGACATGATGATTAGAGGGTCACTTCGGCAGTTAGTTGGCCTTTCGAGGGGTTTTCTCTACCACATTCAGTTGTTTCCCATGGGCGTATTGACATTTCGACACCTAGAGAGTATCTTTATAACTTTATGTTATAAAGTTACTTTATGAATTATAACTTTATTTTATAATAAAGTTATTTTATAAAAAAAAAGAAATTAAAAATAAATAAAAGAAATAAAGTTATTTATTTCTAGAAGTTTCTAGCCCCCACCAAAAGTGGAGACATAAAAAGTATATAAGGAGGTGTTGGGCTCTTTTCTTATTATTCAAGTTTGTGTTTTGATATTGATTTGTGGTTGAGGAGACCTAGGGTTTCTGCAGAATAGCTATTGAGGACGAAAACCCTCTTGGTTGTGTGGCGTTGAGGTTGTGAAATATCAACCGAATTGTTACCAGTTGTGGGCTTCACTTTTGAGGCTCAACTTGTGCTTCATTGAGATCATTTGCAGGTTCGAAGAATAAGGGTTTCATTGCAAAATCTGAAGATTTATTACAGCTATGGTATTTTGTTCGATCCTCTCGTTCTAGGTGCAATTTGAAGCATTGGAGAACATTTTCGATACTTTTGGAAGGCCATTTGTTGAAGGAATGCAAGTATTTTCATGGTCTGAAACATTCAGGTCTGCAAACAAAGGTAGGGGTCGAATTTGCTCTTAGAGGGGTCTAAAAATCATATAAAACACACCAAAGGGGGCGCCTCAGCTTGGAAAACATTTCTGGGCACTTTATTGACACTTGGGGCATCATTTAAACTCACTAATCAGGTCTGAATCAGACTGTAAAAGTCTGAAGCACTATCAATCAGAGTTGCACATTGAAGCTAAGAAGCAAAGGGGGACATTGAGGAAGGGTTCCAGCTGTTAGGGATCATTGTAAGGCATTGTTATCTTTCATGTGGCACTATACTAGAGGTCTGATATAAGACTGTAAATTCTGAAGCACTTGGTTCCAGATTTGCATTTCAAGCTCCCCACTTATCCAAGAACCAAAGGCACATCTTCTACATTCATCATTGTATCAGGTTCGTTACTATTTGGCAAGTTTGTTATTATTTATACTCGCTGTTATAAGTTTGAAACATTGTATGACAGTCATTTGTAATACTCAGAAAATTAATACAAGTGCCTTGTCAAAGCTCTATTTATCGTTACAATCATTGCTATATTGTTATATTATCTTTGCTTCATTCAAAAACATATGTGGCAATTCAAACGATCAAACCAAACCAAATAGTGCATCATATCATATCAGATCAGCAATATTCATATAAGTGTTTGACGAAATTTCTTTGAGCCATAAATTAGAAAAATTGATCAAAGTTCGTCATATTGGTAAGGGGATTTTACAGGCTAAACTGGAGACTATTCCAAGTTTGTCTTGAAATTTTGCTAATAAAATGGGACCAAGGGGTTTGGTATTTACATTTGCATGTTGCTCCTTAGAGGGACATAACTATAGAGAAATATGAAAAGAATCAACTGTCATATGTAGTCATATGTAGTGATTTTGAATTTCAACGTGTTTAGTGCGAGCATGATGTATTGGATTCTTAACCATCATCAATACACCCTGATTGTCACAAAAAATGGAAAGTGGAGTAGTTGTAGTCTAATAAAACCTAAGTTGCCGATACGAATACGGGTACGGATACGGGTACGAGTATCGGATACGGGGATACGTCGATTTTTTTTTTGGTGGTTTGGATACGGCTGGATACGGCCGTACAAAAATATATATAAAAAATCAAAAATATAAAAATATAGCGATATAACCAAAATTAACCACATAATATGCATAGAGGAAACAAAATAACTTCAAATAAGTTATATAACCACAAAATATATACTCATAAAGTCATAATTCAATGCCAAATATCATAATATTCAATTGTCGAACTTATATTAGTTTTATAAATTATAACAGGGACATGGTGCAAATGTTACAATGTATGGACAAAAATAGAGACAAATCAGCGTTCTCATTGTTCACTATATAATATATTTAATATTCTTCTTCCCCTGCAATGTTTTCATCACGTGGTTCATTAGAACCACAAGCAGTAGCAGTGCCACTCCCACTAGCTCCACTGTGCAAGTCATGTGAAGCACTGTCTAGCTCCGTGTCAAATAAAGAAAGGTATGTTAGGGAGGCATCTAAATCAGCAGTCTCTGGGTTCACATCCCACAACTTTGTTGGCCCTTCTTTGTATTGAGGTTGTTTATGTGAGAGAAGACGTAAGTTGGAATGCACATAAACCAAATCCTCCGCTTTTTTTGCAGCCAACTTATTGCGTTTAACGGAGTGGATAAAACCATAGCTGCCCCAACTCCGCTTAGCTGAAGATGAGTTTGCAACCTATTGAAGCCACAAAATGAATTAAAATTTATAAAAAATTCAAAGACTAAAAACTTAAAACAAAACATCGAAAAGGTCAAAAGAAGGGTAGCGTAAAAAAATTAAAATCTTACTTGTGATAGAACTTTTATTGCAAGTGGTTGAAGGTGGGTGGATGCTTGTCCATGGAAGTACCACCAAAAGTGAGCTTCCATCTTGTATTTGTCACGGATAGCGCCAAGGGAATGACCCACCGAGGATATGAAATGCACAAACTCTTCTCTGACTTGGTCTTCTACCTCTGGATCGGGAAAGATTTTAGAGAATGCTGCCTTATATCCCTCGGCAACCTCAACATCCTTATATGATGCGACCCTCCTGGGCAAAGAAAGAATCTCTGTACTATAATATTTGGGTGTCAAGGCAAAAGCAAGAAGATGTAATGGGGTGGTCATTTTGTTCCACCTTTCAATGAGATGCGACTGCACTTCCTTGAAGAACCTCTCTGTGGGATCTTGCTCTTTGGCATTTATAATGGATTTAATGTTTTCAATAATTGAGTCAATTCCATCATAAATCTCACCCAAACATGGATGATCCATGTCCACATATCTCAACATGCTGACAATAGGATTAGTAAAACTCAGCAAGTACTCCACACGTTCCCACCAAGCATCATCAAGAATCCACCCTTTCATTTTTGTGGCCCTCTCACTGTTTGCCTGCCTCCATACACCCCAAAGGTTGTTGATGACCATGCTACTCAATGCTTCACGCACCTTAACAAGTCGTCTCAAGACGATGGTGTGTGAGGCAAATCGAGTCTCAGCAACCTAATACAATTATACAAAATTAAAACAAATAATTAATAAACTTAAAATTGTTCAAAAAAAAAAACACTACAAATTACAAACTTATAAAATTAAATTAAGAGTTACCTTCAACAATTGTAATTTTGAGAAAGTCCTAAAGATGGCTTGGGACATGTGATGGTTAGTTATGAACATTTGGATCTCATTCGCCTCCTCATAGACTTGTTTAATCCAATCAATTTTTGTCCCCAACTTTTGCAACATAAGATTGAGGGAATGAACAGCACAAGGTGTCCAAAATATATGCCCGTACCTTGCCTCAATCAACATGCCTGCAGCCCTGCAATTTTTAGCATTGTCTGTTACAACTTGAACAACGTTTTGAGACCCCACTGCCTCAATGGACTCTATCAAAATGTTAGCAATGAATTGTGCATCTTTCACTTGCCCCTCACAATCAACGGCCTTCAAAAACATTGCCCCTTTAGGGCTCACTGCAATCACATTAATCAATGGCCTATTTGCTGTATCTTTCCATCCATCAGAAATAATAGACAACCCTGTTTCGATCCATGAATCCCTGATAGGCTGCAATGCATCTTCAATGTGTTTTCTTTCTTTTGTCAACAAGGTGGTGCGCACCTTTTCATACCCTGGAGTGGTAAACCCTTTAGGGGCAGCATTGATAGATCTCACCATTTCCTGCCAGTATGGTGATCTAACAGTATTAAATGACAACCCACATACGTAAATACAACGTGCGATGCTCTGCTCTGCTATCTCTCTAGATTCATTTTGGAATGCCCTCTCCAATGGGCCTGTATCTTTTGTTCTCTTGCAACCAAGAGGTGAATCCTCTTCCTCTTCGGCCGCAATGGGTGCAGCAAGAAATGGGTGTGATGGGGTC
Organism: Torreya grandis; assembly: GCA_037957365.1. Lineage (NCBI taxonomy): Eukaryota > Viridiplantae > Streptophyta > Pinopsida > Cupressales > Taxaceae > Torreya > Torreya grandis. The sequence goes on along the minus strand of JARHVA010005445.1, from coordinate 901,167 downwards.
ACCACATTAACACAAGATGGAGCAACAGGGGGTGATCCTTTCTTTCTCAAAGGATGTTTTGATCTTTGACCCATAACGGCATCTGCGTCTTCTTGCTCTTTGATGAATGCAAGAATCTTTCCTTGTGGCAAGCCCTTCTCAGGCCTTCCACCTATGCTTGGCCCACTACAAACTCTGATGCCAGTGCTAGAAATCGCACATAAATGAGCTTTCACTCGACTATACGAGCTCTTGAAATGACCGTTACACTCTGAACAAACCCAATGAAAACACCCTCCACCAGGCAACTGTTCTAATATTTTCACATATTTCCAAAGAGGTGCTCGCAAATCATATTTGGGGCTAATCCCTTGCCCCACTGAACTGGTACTTGCACCCTGAGACATTCTAATTTTTAACAGATCGCTGTAACACAAAAAATCGCTATTAAAATTTAATTATAAATATAAATTTTAAATTTTTAAAGTAATTAATATTTAATAATTTAAAATTTAATACTATATATTGAAAAATTTAAACTAATGAATAATTTAAAATTAAATACTAATAAAAATTAAAACATTAACACAAAAATTTAATAGTATATATTATAAATTATAATATATAGTATTAAATTTAAACTAATGAATAATTTATAATTAAATAGTAAATACTAATAAAAATTAAAACGTTAAACTTAAAATAAATAAATAAAAATTAAATAAATAAACATAGTATATTCTATAACGTTAAACTTTAAAAAAACTTGGAAATACCTGTCCTCAGCCGCGCAGTCGCGCGGGCGAGCTGGTGCGGGGGCGCGGGGGCGCGGAGGAGGGACGAGGGCGCGGAGGCGCGGAGGGACGAGGGTGCGGAGGCGCGCAGGCTGCAAATGGCAGGTCGCGGGGAGGCGCGGCGAACGGAAGGTGGAGTCGCAGAAATAAACGGGTCAAAGCAAAAAACGATTAGGGTTTTTACTTTATGATTTTGTTATAAAGTTAAAAAAATAAAAAAAATATTATTTTATTCCGCCGATACGACCGGATACGGCCAGGGTTCGGGGTGTCCCCTGCGGATACGGCCGGATACGTCCATGGACGTATCCGGCCGTATCCGCAGGGGGCACGCCGTACCCTGGCCGTACCCCCCGAGGATCCCCGCGCTCCCGTACCGGACCGCCGTATCCCCGCGCTCCCAGGGCCTGCTAGGGGCGAATCCGGTAACGTAGAATAAAACTAAAGATTAAACAAAAATCAATGTAGCCAAACTGCTTCACAATTGGCACTAACAGTAGCCTTGTACTCTGCTTTACTGGAAGATATAGCCTCAGTGTGTTGATGCTTGCTTTGCCATGAAACAACTCTTGAACCAAAGATAAAAATATACCCGTTGGTAGACCTCCATGTATCTACTGAATCTCTCCAATTAGTTTGTGTATCTTGCCAATCTGAAATTTGTTGTCCTTTGATAAATGATGCCAAAGTCAAGAGTTCCTTTGGCATCACAAAACTCATTTTGTTGTTGTCCTATGTATGAGCTTCGGTTGAGACAAAAACCGAGATTGATAGCTAATAGAAAAACATGGATCCAGTCATGTGGACATAAGATATATCAGGATGCCCACCAATTGGTGAAGTTACTTGGCTCACAAAGAGCCCACTAGGGGTCAATTATTGCTGAATGCAAAGACCCAAAACCATAAGGGATGAGGTCATGTTCAATTCCCAAGTGAATTTGTTGGAATGGATACACCTCAGTGCTTGACACTACGCTGAAGATTCGGTCAACAAAAAAAATGTGCCAAGTCATAAGAGCATTTATTAATGTTATCATGTAATGTCTTCGGTAATGGTCCTCGGATAACAAAGAGTGAAATGTGGATAAACTCAAGTTAGGTCTTAAGTTGTGTTGCAGGTAATGTCTCCCCCTTCCCCCCCTTGCAAAAAAAAACCTAAGTTTTTGGTACGAAAACGTCTATAAATGGTCCGGAAATGTTTGGGACATTTTCATGAAACCTCTGGGCATTTCTAGACGTTTCCGGTTGTTTTTCGAGTATTTCCAAGGGATTCCAGTGGACACTATAAATCGAAGTCAACAAATAAAATAAAATAAAAAATGAATCAGTCTGAACCAGACAATGCATATAAAATAAACATTTAAGTATAAATTTACATTTTAAGTTATATATATATATATATACACACACTTTTAGGATGTTTGAGAGTGGTTTCGGAGCTCAGGAGCTATACTGCAATTTCTAGGTTTTGGAGGATCCTATCATATTTAAGACTTAGTCAAATTTTAAGGTTTTAGGGTTTCAGACTTAGCCATATTTTAGGGTTTCAAGATTTCAAGGAGACATCATAGGAGGCATGAAGGTTGCATGAAAGGATATATGTGTGATAGAATAGTATGAGAATATCTCTCACAGTACCATAAGCCGACCCTGCCTCATTCCCTGTGCACCCATTAAGGCATGCACTCTGGGAGATTCAATGCGCTAGCAAGCCCCTGTGAGAGAAAGCATCAATAAATGATAAAGTTGAAAAATAGAGGGAGTGGCATTCATGATTTTGAGGGCAATCTAGATGATTTATTTTAGATTTGAATGTACATTTTGTCTTTGAAGCAATGAATGGATGAATACTATATATTTTTAAGTGTTTTATATTTTATAGACAAAAATGAGTATTATGCATTATATATATATATATATATATATATTTTCAAAAAGAAAAGTGTCGCTACCTTTATTCCAGTTTTGGTAAAAAGATACAACCAAAAGATGTCACAGGTATATGGCAGTCACAAAACATAGCCAATATAGCTCCAAGTAGAAAAGCATGCCATAAATAAATATGCACGCACGATAGTAAGGATAAGATAACTAGGGAAGAAAAATGCCTCAACCTGGAGTGTACATCACAATAACAATGAAGTGAGACAAAACATAGCCCCAAAAAGGAAGCCAAAAACAACCAATATTAGTTGAGGGATAGCAGCGTCATGGTGTTGCTTCCGCCTTCCATTGTAACCTGCAAGTGTACCTTACCGTCCTCAAGATTGCATGCTACCTTGGCCAACGCATCCGCTACGAAGTTGTGCTCCTTGTAGATGTGAATGAAGGAGAGGATGGAAATGTGTAGCCAACATCTCTACTTTGTTGATAAGGTGAGTGAGAGAGATGTTTTTGCATCCAATTGAGCTGTTCATCCAGTCACATGCCATCTTGGAGTCCAAATAGACCACCAAAGTTGTCAGACTGTAATCAATGGCAATGGTGAGAGCAGTGATCATAGCTTGTATCTCTGCAAAATTATTGGTGTGGCATCCAGTACCCTTCTTGAAAGTGATGGATTTGTTCCTAAAGTACACTATGCCTCCAACTCCGTTGTGTGCAAGGTCCCTGCGTGAAGCATCATCATAGAAACAATGTGGCATGCTAGGATCCACAAGCAAAGGTTTGACAATTTGTTGAGCCTTAGGAGTGTGTGGTCTAAATTGCAACAATGAATATTTAAATTTTTAGACTGTAGAGAGGATGGAAGACCTATTTTTTTGGAAAATCACTTCATTCCTTGTGATCGAGAGGCTCCAACAGATTTGCAAAGGAAGATTGGCCACAACAGCTTTGTTGCATCTATCATCATGCCATAGGCTCCAAGCATCCTCCAAAGTATCACCCTCCCACATAGGACAAAACTGTTGTGAGTTGATTGTGTCCCACACCGCTCGAGTGATTTGGTAGTGGACAAAGAGATGGTCTATAGATTCAGAGCATACATGACATAGAAAGCACATGCTAGGGCCTTGCCAACCCTTACGCATAAGGTTGTCCCATGTCAGTATCCTATTATGTAAAGCAAGCCAGAAAAATAGTTTTGTTTTAGGGGGTGCTTGAATCTTCCAAAGGCCCTTCCACCACCAAGGAGTGTTGACATCCTCATATTGCTGACTAAGTGCTTTGATACATGAAATAGTGGGAGGAGTAGTGAAGGGCAACAATTTAGGAATAAGGTTTCTAGTAGCAAGGGCGATGTGGTAGAAATAAATGGCAGATTTTTGAAGGTTGATAACCATTCCCATAGCTGATGTGAAGAGTTTTAGTATCCTTTCCAAACATTTTGCTTCTTGTTTAGAGCCATTCCAAAAGATGAGAATGCCATCTACAAAAAGAATATGAGAATGGTGAGTAGCTGATGTTATCTTTACTCTTGAGATGTTACCAACCGAGTGCTCATGGGAGATGTCGCGGCTAAGGGCTTTCGCAATGACAAGGAATACGAGTGGGGAAAGGGGACAGCCTTGTCGAAGCCCACGGGATGGGGCAAAAAAGGTGGAGGCAGAGCCATTAACCAAGACAACATATGAGACAGTTTGATAGCATTCCTCATTTCAATTTATGAAGGATGGAGCAAAACCCACCTGTGTGAGGATAAGCTGGAGGTATAGCCAATTGGCGTGGTCAAAAGCTTTGGAGAGGTCAATTTTGAGAAGGAAGGCAGGTCTAGATTTTGTTTTGATAGTATGCAAAGCCTCTTGTGCAGTGCCAATGGCATCATGGATGATCATGTTATCCAAGAAGCCAAATTGTTTTGGGGAAATATGTTTAGATAGAATGGGTTTGAGGTGAGCAACAATGATCTTGGAGATGATCTTATAGATGCAGTTGCATAAAGAGATGGGGTGGTAGTGTTCAAAGTTGGATGAATTATCACCCTTAGGAATGTTTGCAATGAAAGTGGAGAAGGGGGCATGTATCTTACTAGAGATGCGAGACTCCTCCACCGCCAAAAGAAGGTCATTTGCAATATGATCTCAGAAGTCAAGGTCGAATTCAACTGTCAACCCATCCGGTCTAGGTGCCTTCCCATGCTGGAAAGTGAGAAGGGTTTTGTGCAGCTCATCCATAGTTATTGGGCAAAGGAGGACTTGATTTTGTTGTTTGCTCACCCATCCATCGAAGAAAGAGGCCACTGCCAAGAGGTCCCTAATATTTTCCCATGGGGACTCCATATAAGTGTGTTCATAGTGGGCAACAACAGCATTTGACATAGAAGCAAAATCTGAACATTCCACTCCATTGTCATATTTGATGTTCCATATGGTGTTCTTTGCCCATCGTGCCATAGCATGCCGATGGAAGAATTTTGTGTTTCATATGCCATTTGCTATCTGCCAAGCTAGTAATCCGGCCTTTTCCTTTTCCAAAATGTCAAGTTTTGTCACAATTTCTGCCCTTGAAGTCATCTGCATGGAAGGTGTTGAGACATGCCTTGATTTTTCTTCAACCACTAGGACTTCGCTATCACACTCGAGAAATTTGTTTTCTGCCCATGTCTTCGCTGCAGCTTTTGCATCAATGAGATTCTTTTGTAAGCTAACCATCGCATGTTCCTCTTGTGCGTGAGAGTAGGTAGTCCATGTCCCCTTGATCAAGACTTGGAAGTCTTCATAGGTCAGCCAGTGAGGCTTGAATTTGAAGGGCGAAGGTGGCTGATTTGCTCTCATAACCATTTCCAAATGTATGGGATTGTGATCAGAAGTAAAAAGCTTTGAAGTAGTAGCCTTGTATGCATTTATCTGCAAGATGAGTGCTTCCTTAATCAAGAAACGATCCATCTGCTTGGAAATGCCTTGTGATCTAGAACGGTGATTGTACCATGTGGGTTCCAAAAGCATAGGAGTAGCACCTACCAGGTTGTGTACTTCAGGGTAGTTTAGAAAGTAATCCACCAGAGGATCCGGTCTAGTGTGATTGCCCCAAACTTCTGAGTGGTGTGTAGTGAAGTTTAGCCCCCCCCCCAGAACGAGATGCGGCATTTGAAGAATGCCCGTGTTTTCCAGTGCTGTCTAGAACAACATTCGATTGTGAGAGTCCGCATACACATTTGGTATATCCTCATCTATGTTCACTTCTCTGGAGTGAAAGGTCCCAAGAATTTAATTTGGGTCTAATAGTGAGGTTCTCATATCCATAGGGGTGTTCCAAACCAATGCCAATCTGCTAGAGTTTTCAATTGAGCTGCTGGTAATGAAAGACCATTCAGGTAGGCATTTTTGTAAGTACCTCTTAGCATCCGCATCTGAGCACATAGTTTCTTGTATGAGCAAAACACACGGCTTGTGCCTAAAGACAAGCCTCTTAAGGGAACGTTGCTTCGGAGCCATCACTATACCCCTTGTATTGTGAGATATAATGATCATTTTGTCACCTTATTGTGGGCTACTCTGCCAAGGGCCTGGGAGATAGTGAGTTGTCTTCTTGATAGGACTTCAGGCTCAGCATCTTTTTGTGCATGGGATAAATGTGTACAGTGACCTCTTATAGCCGGGGGAGTGTGAACATTTGAGACTTCCAATCCTCCAATCTGCATAAGGTCTCTAGACTGATTCTGAACCTCCTAAGTATGTGACTTGGTCATGTATCTTTTCTTCGATGATGGAGTAGTAGTGGTTGAAGATGCATAGGATTTGTTTTGGTACCATTTAGAACTATTTCTGTCTCAAAACCCAGCCCATGTTGTTGGAATGTGGGTAAGTATCAATCAGGCCATCTGGGTCATTCCCTGGTGCTGTATAGTGTTGTGTCTCTGTTTTGATGTAGCAGCTATTTTTGGTGGCTGAGTTTGGGGTCTGTTTGCATTCCTCAGGTCCCACAACTCCCCCTTATTCAAAACAGGTATTTTTTCCCTTCATGCTGCCTATAGCTGTTGTGCCAAGATTGCTGTTCAAAGTTTCTGCATCTTCAATATCCAGCTCAAAAAAACCCATTCTGCCAAGTGTTTGTTCCCTCACCGGCAGGCTGATATGTGTTTGCTCATGGTGCTGAGATGTTTGTGCAATACATTGTGTATCTCTAAGAGCTATCCCTGGGGGGGTATCTGAGTCATTTTTATGTGCCTTAAATGTCAAAACGCCTCATGTATCCAACAAAACCTCTGTTCTTCTAATCCCTGCCATTGATGTGGATTCTGTAACTCTGATAGTATCTTCTACGTCCCCCACCTCCATAGCTTTATTGTCCACTGGCCCTTGTTTTTGCTTCTTTCCTCGTGGTCTAGTATGTACCATTCTCAATGAAGAGTGAGCAAGAAATTTTGAGGTGTCCTTAAGTGTGGTAATGGGAGCATCTGAAAGGAACATTCTTGTAGTCTAAGATTTGCTGATATTGGAGATCCCCAACTACAATCTCTCTAGAATCAGGTAGACCATGTGAGATGTCCATCTCAAAGCATATGACAGCCACAGCTGTGTTCTTTTGGTGCAAAGTTCTTGGATTTGTTTTGATGAATTTGCCAAGCGTGTTTTCTATTATCTGATAGATCTGAGGCTCCCATAGTTCCATAGGCAAGCATGACATCTTCACCCAAAGGGCCATTGTGCTGATGTACTCCTGCGTGGGGTTAAAACCTGCATGCCATCTGGTTGTGATAAGGGCAACATTGCCCCAAAACCATGGTCCGCCCGTAGATATCTTCAGTTGATCCTCTGCAGTTTTGAACACAGATGATGAAGCCCCTGGCCCCTCTTTGAACTGTAGGAGTATAACTCAAAATTTGATCCCATGTATTTTGTACCCACCTTTGGAGATCATCCGCCTTGTATATGTGAGCATGGAATCGCTCAATGAGGGCTTGCTTAGTATAAAGTAATGTCGTGTCCTTAAGTAAACAAGGATCAATGGTTGCCTATATGGGAGTTGATGTGAGCTTGATACGCCTTTTTTCCCTCCTGATGCATTTTTCACGTCGGCTCTCCATTGACCGAGTGTAGATTTGGATTTGTGCTAGGGCCCTACTCCTTTGCGCACTCAAAGAACTGGGGAAGTGATTGGGTGGCGCAAAGATCATCTAATAAAAGCTGGTTGGTTGTGGGGGTTTGCAGGGGAGGTTGGAGGAAGGATCCAAGAGTTGATCTCAAACAATGAGTTTGAAAGCCTCTAGGAGAGATTGAGAAGTGCTCATGATTACCTGTGTCCGTGTCTCCATCCTTTGCATCCAATGGTGTCTTCAAGCAGTTTGTCTTTGAAGGTGATCCCTGGTTTGAAACTAGAGTTGTAACCCTAAGTCTTTCTTTGCTCCTCTGCATCCTCATTTTCATATATATATTGTACGGACATTTCCACGGCTTTTCGAAATCAAGGGTTTTTGAAAATTGGCATTTCCGCCCTTTGGGGAAAAGTTTCCGTTTCTAGGAAAACTAGGTCTTAAGTAGAGTTAGGTCATAAGTTGGTGGTTGAACTACCTTGAGGGGGGCAAAATGTTCATAGAAGACATTATTTTGGATTGTACAAGGGTTATTCTTTTCTCTCAGCCATAGGAGAGGGCTTGCTGCAATTTTGTTTACAACATGTTTTTTTTAATAAATTTTTAATGGAATACAAGCAAATGTGTGAGATCAATTTTTTGCTTTATGGGGTTTTAACATTCTTTGTTTATGAAATTCGCATTGCTGTTCATGTATAGAAAAAGCCATTAAAATCCTGTATTTTTCATGATTATGTGCAACCCTCAGTGTCTACAAACTGTGTTGGAACCCTTGTGGATGGGTTTTGAACCAAGCACACCTAATATATTTTTGAGAAGATTTTATGCTTCCAGGCAACCTTTTTTTGCCTTCATTACATTTGCTGTTCACATTTCCATTCTCATACTGGAGGAATGATTCCAACCCCATTTATTCTAAATCTGAGTTATCTAGGCAGTCCTTTTTGTTTATTCTGTTGTGGGTTTCTCGTCTTCACCTCTATCTTCTTCCATTCTTCTTTCACTTTCATCTTTCTCCATTTCCCTTTTTGTTTCTTTTTTGTACTTTTCAGTCGAAGATGCTCAAAAACCTCAAAAAACCCCTATCATATGAGGGAGCTACCCTTCTCAAATGCTGAGTAAAATCACCTCTCCCACGGTGATTTCTCCAATGTTGCAATTTTATACCGCTGCCTGTTGGGTGAGTCATTGAAATAAACAAAGAAATCGCAGTGACATAAAATTGTGCTAACACAACCTGATAGAAAGATTCCTAACAGCACTGTCTTTGATTAATTGTCTATGGGCTATGTAGCATGTTATTTTAGAAAGGGCAAGATGCCCAAATCCTTGGGAAAGTATGCAGTACACACAATCCATCCTCTATTTTAAGGGGAGGCTTCCCTTAGACTAATTCTACACTAACTAGGAAGTCACTGGAAAATTGAAAATGTAATTGAAAACGGGAAAAACCTTGAGAATTTTTAATACTATAAAAAGCACCATAGAGCAGGAAGAGATATTTTTAATGATTTTGTGATTTGGAGTCGCCATGACAAAATAATATTTGCAGAAAATGATGGTTTGACATTTACAATACAGTAGGACTGTTATGATGAACGTTAATGAAAATTGTAGAAATAGAAATGACAAATTATCAACTTTGCAGGAGTAGATAAGTGAAAGTAAATACCTTGACCCACTAGATATATACATAAACCAATTGAGCGTGCTCCATACATCCACAAAATGGAAGGCCAAAACTTGGACAAAAGGTGTCGAATATTTCATTCATTTCAATTCGGAATACCATATGTTACTATGATCACAAATAATACTACTCCTAGACTGAAATAACCTGAACTAACTAGAGCCAAAATATAACATCCAGCCTAAATTGCTCTCAGTTATATTCATTACAAAATAGTTATTCAGTGATATGCCTGATTATATGAAAACACCTGTCATTCTTCAGAATTTGAGTCTACAATATCCAAATGTTGAATATTGCTTTCATCAATTTTCCCCTTGTTAAATATCTTCTTTGCTGTACGTGCCTTGAATATTGCTTCGGCTTCCACTGATATAATATAGCTGGTTGAACTATTTCTATTCGAAGAGACTTAAATATTTCTTACTTTTCGTATTGTGTTCCATTCTGTATCTTCTTAGATCAGGAAATATTATTTCCTACTTGTGCTAACTTCTCAAGGAAATCCTCATATTCCCTTTCATTTAATATTATGGTAGTGACTGCATCTGTATTGATGGTATAAGCATTACAAGCAATATTTCAATTTTTTTTTCTGGATTACACTGTGTTGGTTCAAAAATAACAGTGCAGTGTAATCCAAAAAAGCTATTTGAAATATACTTATCTTTAACTTCATTGAAGATAACTTTTGATGATCTCAAATGTCTTAGTTTGGATTTGATCAATTCTTTTAACCAAGGATGGCTTTTCTGATCTCACTAGACGTATTGTAGCCTTCATCAATAGTTGCAGTTATAGCCCACCCAGAAGCTATAAGAGCAGCTCGTTTCTGCTCCATGGTCAAGTACCATTCGCCTTTAGATTTTTCTAGTTCACAAATTCTAACTTAAGTGATTTCTTTGGGAATGCATTCCTTATGGTTTGCAGATCATTTCTAGTCGACTATATTAATTGTGCTTTGTGATCGATTTCAAAAATTGCACTAACTATTGGATTTATCTCTTTGATAGGCATTAGTTACTTTATTGGGGTAAATGCATGGAAGGGGGACTTATTTGTCCGTTCTAAACTATTGGCTCATAAAATTTTAAAGTCTAATGCCTTAACTTCCTGATATATTTCAGGTTATGTAAGTTGCTTATTTATTATCTTATCACAGTAACTAAATTTAGGTCAGAAAGAAAGAAGTTATATTAATGTGCAAAACTGATCAAAGTAGGTTGATGGCTCGAAAGCATTGTAAATTATGATAGCAAGTCAGGAGTGCTATAAAGAACTCCAAAAACCAAAAATAAAGTATCCAAAAGACACAAACTAATGATAGGAAGCAAAAATACCCAGCAAGAGGGTGATTTACAGAAATAGGTAAACTGAAGACACATTAGTATAAACAGAGACATAATACAACAATTCTGTGAAAGGAAGGCCCCTTGCGAAATGGAACTGGTGATAGAGCCAAGAGAAGGGGCCTGATGGAAATCAAGGCTGTTGTCGGCATCAGACTCTAGATCATAAGAAGGGTCTGCATCCTCATCAATCATCACAAAAGGGAAAATAAGTGCAATGATGTCCTGAGGAGATATTTTACCGTCCTTGTTTTGGACTTCTTTTTAGTGTTTTGATATTATTTCTTTCATTATTTGTGCCTTACTATCTTCTTTCCAGAAAGTCTTAACTTCGGATAGGCATGCAGGTTATCGCAGCTGAAAATGAAACAGTAAGGTGGATCACACCACTTGGGTTACCAGTTGTACAACCTTATAGAAAACCTGCAAGGAAACTTGTATGTGAAAGTAACTTCGACTTTATGTTACATTTTATTTAGTTGTAAATAGAATTTTTTGTGAACAATTTATTTAGCTGTACATAGAATTGTGTGTGAAACATTTTAAGCTTATATTTGACATGAATGCTTATGCAGGTCAGGACATCTCTTCAAACTCTGGTATTACAGACAGAGAGTGATAAGGTGAGTTATTCTTGGGCTTAATCAGGGTAAACTTCATAAGTGAATGAATTTGCATTCTAAGGTGAAGTGTTTCTAGTTAAGCTACTATTTATCAATGTTGGTTGAGACATACTTCCAAAATTGGGTCAAAATCCAGGGGGAGTGGAATTTAAGAAATTGAATTTTTTTCTTCTATCTTGAGTAAAATAATCTTAATGCCAAGTCTTAAAATTTATTTAAGAAACTGCAGCTAATAATGGTAACAGGGCGTAGATTGAGAGTGCCATTTAGAAATGCTGGGCTCATGAGTTCTTGGTTGTCATAAATTTAAAAAAAAAAAAAAAATTAAAATGCATTTGCACATAGGTGCAAATATTACTATATAGTCTGTTTTGTAAGATCTTAAATTTTTTGCTCTTACTCCCACATTATCACTATTATTATAATTTTTGAAACCATGCATTGTGAATTACTTCAACAAGAATATAAAACTTGCAAAGAGATAACATCAAGCTTCAATTCTACCCTTCATATGGTCTACAGCTGTCATGAAAATTTGAACTCTCCTAATTGCAAAATGAGAATGATCTCCCTGAAATATTAATCTATGTCTTCTTTTCCAAAGGAAAGAAATTGCAGCAAACTTCATAGTTAGCCATTTTTCTTTCCTGCTTTAGTTGATCTCTTAGGCATCTCTTAGTACTGCCCCTTTCTATTGCAAAGAGTCTGCTAAAAAATTGCCATATATTTTTTTGGATCCACTGCCAAAAGATTCTAGTCGTTTTGAACTGCCAGAGGATATATACCATCTCTTCTTGTTCATGCTCTTCTCCAACGTATTGTAGATCAATTTACCTCAGGGAAAGGATTATTGGGAACAATGTCATTAATTTATCAACGTGCTCATTCCACCAGGTTATCCTCCACTTCATGTGGAGGAATGTGGGCGTCCTCTGCCTATTTTTGCTCGGAACCTAAGTTACTAGGAAATGGGTACAGGTACATGAAATGCAAATTTGTTTTGGGACCTTTGGTATGGTTTGTGATGGAAATGTCTATATGTAAAATATAAAGAAAAATAACCATAATTTAATGTGTATAATCAGGCATGAAAATAAGCAAAAATTAACAAGACACTACATAATTCAAAATAGCATATGTTTATAAATTATGATTTATATTTAGGTTAAGTTAGTACTGTATTTATATATATTTTTTGATTTTACAACTTTCAGTAGACCCCTGCCACGGATTTGTCTTGGAAACATCCTGGAAATGCTGTCAGAGTTTCCAGAACATAACATTTCCAGGAAGGACCCAATGATTCTGAAGAATCTCGTATGTTTATGGTGAGGACCTGAACCAGTTTCACTACCAGAATGGTTTCAGCTCCAGTATGGAAGGGTCCTGGAGAATCCAGCAATGTAGCATGGAACCATTGATTGCTATTTCCCAAAGACAACAGAAATCCTCAACTAATTCTTCCTCCCTCCATCATTCAATTTTACTTGTTAGTTATCTCGATCCATTAATTACTTTTCTCCATTTTTGAGTCTTGAATTCTCAGATCTTTATAAATGTATGATGTTGACAGCTATGCTATGATTGCATGGTTGTGAGTCGTGACCATACATGCAACATGCGTTTGGAATGCAAATGGCACTGAAAATGTAGGTGACTAATTAGGAATGATGTACATAAAGAAATAGAATCTGTACACAATGCACACATAAAACACAACATTTAAAGCAATGACACATGATCATAATTGAGACACTCAAATGATCTAAATGAAAATATTCTCATAATGCACATTAACAATTTACAAAATTTTCAATAACCGTAGGCCTGAGAAATCTGTGAAGAGAGCTCTGTCAACCATAAACACGAAGTTTCTTATAGGATTAGGCCATGATAATTGTGTCAGTTGGCAGCAACAGCCTGTACTCAATCAACATGGCTAATCACAACTAAAAGAAGCTAAAGAAGGCCTATTCCATGTACCATTTAGTTCCTAAAACCAGCAGCACAGTGCTGCTTCTGGTTCCAATCCACAGCCATGCATTGATGACCTTGTAACAATGCATTATTATTTCCATAGACTTTGGAGTGAATTCTAGTGACGAAGCATAATCTTCTGCAAAATGTGCATTGAGATGATGCATTTGTGTTTCCAAGAGAAATTTCTTTGGCTATCTTTGAACACCTCAAGCTTCGAAAAGGTAAACAACTGAATCAGCTAGCTAATACATACAAGGCGCAAGAGGGCATCCTTAGTTACTGGATACGCCACCTGCAGGTCCCGGGAGCACGTATGGATATGGCGATGGGTATGGGAGCGCGGGGAGATGCCCAGGCACGCTCCCTGGGCGTATCCCTACACTCCCGGGTGCAAAAAACAAATTTTTTTAATTTTTTTTTCAATTTCACCTTTGAAAAAGTCAAATGTGGACTTCAAAATGCAATTAAAAACAAAATAAAGTGGATTCCCAACCCGAAAAGCAGCATTCATACTCATTTTATAACAAGATAACAATACATTGCTCTTTCATTATTTGTTCACTTTTATTATTTTTTTCAGTTGCACAAGCTTGAAACTCCTTCCTTGTGCTAAACCTATGCCATTGCTTCAACCTATTTGGCGCCAAGGAGCTTGAGGAGCTTGCAAGGAAGAAGATTTGTTGATTTATGGTAAGTTTTTTAGATTTGTGGTTTTTTTGTTTTGTTTTGTTTGTAACTAGTTTTTATTTTAATTTTTTTTCGTTATTCTTTTAAATTTTAACCGTTATTTCCACAAATACTAAATGCAATGATTATGTTTTTTATTTTAATAGCAATTGTTTTTTTTTATAGTTTTTACTATTAAATTTTAATAGCAATTTCTTATTTTTTACTAGGGGCTATAGGGATAACCCCCAAATCTGATCTACGAATGCCTCTTTGGAAGTATGTGACAATATTAGAACAGATACCTGGTGGAGGGTGTTTTCATTGGCTTTGCTCAGAGTGTAACGGTAAATTCAAGAGCTCATATAATCGAGTGAAAGGTCATTTGTGTGTGATTTTTGGCATTGGAATCAGAGTTTGTGGTGGGCCAAGCATAGGTGGAAGGTCGGGAAAGGGCTTGTCACAGGGAAAAATCTTTGCATACATCAAAGAGCAAGAAGAGACGGATGTTGTTGTGGGGCAAAGATCGAAGCATCATTTGAGAAAGAAATGATCACCTTTTGTTGATCCATCTCGTGCTAATGTGGTGACCCCATCACACTCCTTGCTACACCTGTTGCGATCGAAGAGGAAGAGGATTCACCTCTTGGTTGCAAGAGAACAAAAGATGCAGGCCCATTGGAGAGGGCATTCCAAAATGAATCCAAAGAGATAGTGGAGCAGAGCATTGCACATTGTATTTACGCATGTGGGCTGTCATTTAATGTTGTTAGATCACCATACTGGCAGGAAATGGTGAGATCTATCAATGTTGCTCCTAAAGGGTTTGTCACCCGAGGTTATGAAAAGGTGCGCACCACCTTATTGACAAAAGAAAGAAAACACATTGAAGATGCATTGAAGCCCATCAGGAATTCATGAATCGAAATAGGGGTGTCCATTTTCGATGGATGGAAAGATAGGGCAAATAGGCCATTGATTAATGTGATTGTAGTGAGCCCTAAAGGGGCAATGTTTGTGAAGGCCGTTGATTGTGAGGGGCAAGTGAATGATGCACGATTCATTGCTAACATCCTAATAGAGTCTATTGAGGTAGTGGGGCCTCAAAACGTTGTCCAAGTTGTAACAGACAACGCTAAAAATTGCAGAGTAATGGGCATGTTGGTTGAGGCAAGGTATGGGCATATATTTTGGACACCTTGTGTCGTTCATTCTCTCAACCTTATGTTGCAAAAGATGGGGACAAAAATTGACTGGATTAAACAAGTTTATGAGGAGGCGAGTGAGATCCATATGTTCATAAGCAACCATCACATGTCCCAAGCCATCTTCAGGACCTTCTCAAAATTGCAGTTGTTGAAGGTAACTATTAATTTAATTTTATAAGTTTTTAATTTATAGTGTTTTTATTTTTGGACAATTTTTTAGGTTTATTAATTATTTGTTTTAATTTTGTATTAGGTTGCTGAGACTCGATTTGCCTCACACACCCTCGTCTTGAGACGACTTGTTAAGGTGCGTCAGGCATTGTGTAGCATGGTCATCAACAACCTTTGGGGTGTATGGAGGCAAATAAATAGTGAGAGGGCCACAAAAGTGAAAGGGTGGATTCTTGATGATGCGTGGTGGGAACGTGTAGAGTATTTGCTGAGTTTTATTGAGCCCATTGTCAGCATGTTGAGATATGTGGACATGGATCATCCATGTTTGGGTGAGATTTATGATAAAATTGACTTAATGACTGAGAATATTAAATCCATCATAAATGCCAAAGAGCAAGATCCCATAGAGAGGTTTTTCAAGGAAGTGTAGTCGCATCTCATTGAAAGGTGGAACAAAATGACCACCCCATTGCATCTTCTTGCTTTTGTCTTGACACCCAAATACTATAGTGCATAGATTCTTTCTTTGCGTAGGAGGGTTGCACCATATAAGGATGTTGAGGTTGTCGAGGGATATAAGGCAACATTCTCTAGAATCTTTCCTGATCCAGAGGTAGAAGACCAAGTCAGAGAAGAGTTTGTGCATTTCATATCCTCGGTGGGTCACTCCCTTGGTGCTATCCGTGACAAGTACAAGATGGACGCTCACTTTTGGTGGTACCTCCATGGGCAAGCATCCACTCACTTTAGACCACTTGCAATAAAAATTGTCACAAGTAAGATTTTAATTTTTTTACTCTACCTTTCTTTTGACTTTTTCGATGTTTTGTTTTAAGTTTTAAGTTTTAGTCTTTTAATTTTTATTTTTTTATAAATTTTAATTCACTTTGTGGCTTCAATAGGTTGCAAGTTCCTCTTCAGCTGAGCGGAGTTGGGGCAGCTATGGCTTTATCCACTCAATTAAACGCAACAAGTTGGCTGCAAAAAAGGCGGAGGATTTGGTTTATGTGCATTCCAACTTACGTCTTTTCTCACATAAACAACCTCAATACAAGGAAGGGCCAACAAAGTTTTGAGATGTGAACCCAGAGGCTGCTGATTTAGATGCCTCCGTTGCCTACCTTTCTTTACTTGACACGAAGCTAGACAGTGCTTCACACGACTTGCATAGTAGAGCTAGTGGGAGTGGCACTGTTGTTGCTTGTGGTTCTAATGAACCACATGATGATGATGACATTGTAGGCGAAGAAGAATATAGTGAACAATGAGAATGCTGATTTATCTTTATTTTTGTCCATACATTGTAACATTTGCACTATTTACATGTTATAAAACTAATGTAAGTTTGACTATTGAATATTATGATATTTGACATTGAATTATGAGTATATATTTTGTGGTTATTTATCATATTTAAAGTAATTTTGTTTCCTCTATGCATATTATGTGGTTAATTTTGCTTATATGACTATATTTTTATATTTTAAATTTTTTATATATATTTTTGTATGGCTGTATCCAAACCCCCCAAAAAAAAATTGCCGTATACACGTATCGGATACTCATACCCGTATCCGTATCGGCAACGTAGCTTATTTGTTTGACTACTTGTGAATTTACAAAATCAATCAACACCATTTAAGAGACCTACAGTGGGTCTAGCAAGGGGACCCATGACATACTTGAGGAATTCATTCTATATTCCATCATCAACCATCTTGGTGGTTCTCAATTTATGGACAGCCTTCCTGCTAATACGGGGATGAAGAAGTGACAAAGACAGTCTGGGATGAGACCTGCACAAAAGACTGACCGTGGATATTTTAAAGAATGGAAGCATGAGAGGGCCAAGCAATCCCTTCCCTAATATTTGAATGTAAGAGAGGATAACAGGTATCAGCATACCAGAGCTGTTTATATTGAGTTTTACAATAATTATTGTACCTTTCATGGGACAAAATCTAGATTGATGGACCATTGTATTAAGGCAGATGGTATGGGATAAGGGTTACGAGAAGATTCCCAAAGAACCGATGGGTTAAAATGCAGAACATACTTGTGGCCAGAATCAATGGTGATATTACAGACATAAAGAGGTGCAACAGGGATGGTGGAAAGTGGATAAGGGAACCGGATTAAATGAAAGCCTACAAAGTTCGATAAAAAATGATGAGTTGGTTGGATACACGGAAGTTTCAGATTTGGGGATCAGTAAGGACATAATCTGCAATGCTGGCACACCCTTATGAGGAAGATAAGTATATCTTTGGGACTTAAGAAAGTAAAGATCACCACGGAGGTGGAACAGGCAACTTGATAGGTTGTATGTAAAAGGTTCACATTGCATATTCAAATGCAAGATAGGAACCTGATATGATGAAAATATTTGGAAAAAGGCTTGTCAAGCTGTGAACTGCAAGATAAGTAGAAGACCAAGAAGTTTATAATAGGGGGAATTCGAAGAATATATTTTATTACTGCTGGCCCATGGTCAGTCTGATTGCTATTTACATTTGTGGTTGTCCCAGTTCTCTGAAGCTTTGCCCTTTTTTACTGACACAACATGACATTTTTTATGGAATGTAGTTTTAAGTAAAAAAAGCCATAATTAGAATTTGAACTGTCAAGTTACATTTGCCTATCAAGATAACATATGCATATGACAGGTGCATCATTGGGCCGAGATATACTCGACACTAGATTGAGAAAAAATTTAACCATAAATAAAACTTTTAATTTTGAGTCAGCTTTCATACAAATGGGATTCATTCAATCCCAAAGGCAAGGCAAGTTTGAGCATACGGTTTTGTTAATAAATGTCCCTTTTTCATAAGTGAGCTGCAAGTACCTATTGACAGGCTAAATTGTGTTTATTCAAATCACTATTTTTCATAGTTACTTAAGTCTTTTGGGGGCGGAGATGGGAGAACGGGGTTTCTGTGACAGCAAAACATATCCAAGATTATGGGGACGGTGGGGGGATGGCTATTAAGATATTATTTAAAAAACTAATATTTAATTTTTTTCACTTAATCAATGAAATTTAGGGGCTTCAACTTTTTATAATGTTTTTCAGGGTACTTTCGGGATTAGGGTTCAATGTTATTGTAGAACTGACTTTTTTTTTTGGAAGGGGGGTCAGGGGGTGGGGATGGGGTCTGTTTTAAGTGAAAGCGTTAGGAAAATTTAAAAACATTAAAATAAATTGGGACATTTGCCAAAATCTAGGGGGCATGTCCCTACGTAACACTTCAGTTTTTTAAGGTGGTGTGGGGGGAAGGAGGTGTATCTTTTCTCAACCATGTCTCCTCCAAATCGTTTGCATGTCCCAAATAAAGGTTGTGAGCATGGTGCTATACGTCAAAGCATTCTGTGAGGTAAGCTGACTAGTATGTGTCTGTTGATTCCAAGCTTTTAGATGATGCTTACTATAGCATTGCTCGATGCACAATATATTTCAGAAGTTTAATAATGATCCAGGAGGTTGGGGAATTTGATTGTGGAGTGCTATCGTGGCTTCACTAAATGTTGTACGTTATCCATCTTTGCCGTCAGCATGTTCTCAGCCACTCTTGGTTGAAAGTGTACGACCTTATTCTAATTGTGCAGTATGGTTGGGTGCCTCATGTATCAGACCAGGCCTGGACACTAGTGCTGGGATGGCACCAGCAACCAAAAAAGCCTGGAAGATTAACTGACACAAGGACAAATGGGTGCTTGTACCATACAACCTCGTATTCTTCTCTATACTTGTATAAATGTGTAACATAGCTATTCATTAAGAGGCTTCTAGTTTTGGAATCAGTTTCCAGTTTTGGTTGAATCATATATCCAACCTCGCAGTTTCTGTACAGAACTTGCAGATCTATTTATCAATACAATCTGTCATTACAGATCTGATATGCTGTTTTGTGGTGTCCTTGTTTAGTGTGTTCACTTGTTCTCTTCATTAGGGTACCCTGATTATTGTTCATAAGAAACAATGCAAATCGTTTCTGCTCATAACACACTAAACCCTTGTTTGGTGTCTTGTACCCTGGATCACCCTGGGCTCTGGATTAAATAGTCCTTGAAATTGGCCCAAGTGCATAATAAAGATTCAAGGGCAGCTAGGGTGTGTTATGCATGTGGCATGTGGTGCAGGTTTGGGTTTTGTATGACAACATAAACACACTTGTTTGTAAAAGCCAGCATAAATCTATGTCAAATAATTGACTCTTGTGTAGATTTCTCTCCTTTCATGATCTTGATAGGTAATAGTCACCTTCCAAAGATCTAATAATAGGATCTTTTGTTTGCCTACTCTTCAGTAGATGACATTCTTTGCTTGGATTCCTTTCATAACACTGTTATCAGGATGGGCCGGTCTTTCAAATGTTATAATTTTCTGTAAAGTATTTGTCTTAAATCATGTGTGTTATTTATACCACAAATATGTTGAGCACCATTCACACTCTGCCTGATGGATTCCCAGTTGTTTGGACATTTTAGTCTCTCGTGGAAAGAAATGTCATTTGGTTCTATGTTCTTTCTTGGTCAAACATGATGTTTTCATGGTGTTTTTCCTACACAATATTGATGTGTAAAATCTGTGATTAGAAACATGTTAACTGTTGTCCACATTGCAAGTTTATATATCCAAGCTATATTCTTTCAAGAGATCAACATATTACGTGGAGTGTGCATTTACTGGTGACTACACAATTTTTTCTCAAGTAAGTTGTAGACTTTTGCACAGGAGGCTGGATTTTTCTTCCTTAGGTTTTGGGTGTAGATTGCATCAGGCAGCATAGATTATTTCTGGATATCAATATTGTTTCCTCTTTTTGTTCTTAAGGTAACGTGCATGTGTTGTTTGTTCTGTATTGTGTACAATTGTCCTAGACAAAAACGCCATCTCTTCAAGTTTCTTGATGTATATCTTTCCTCTGCATATAACATCTTGATGTAAATTTTTATGTTTCTTTGATGTGTTTACATATAGGCTGCTGACATTACCATCTCAAAACTGCATGAAATATGCATTTTGAAGTGTGTTGCTTATTGAACTCATAATTCTGCTTTTTTCTTCTTCTGGTTCCTTTTCAGGTGATGATCAATCGGCAAAAATCAGCTTTCCCTCCAAACTTTGTGCACTCACTTGATGGTACTCATATGATGATGACGGCTATTTCCTGCAATGCAGCAGGCCTAACTTTTGCAGGTAACTTGATTGCCTGATTGGTAAAGGAGTATCCTTGAAAATTACACAATTTTTAGATCTTGTTTTTAATTTTCAGTGCCTTGTGTACAGGAGTACACGATTCATATTGGACACATGCGTGTGATGTGGACAAAATGAACCAGATACTCAGGGAGAATTTTGTTGATTTGTACAGTAATCCTATACTCGAAAATGTAGGTTCCAAACTCGCATGAATAAACACAAATGCTGATATTTATTCAGAAAAGTCAACATTAATCAAAATGCTGAGAATTTTTTTTTCAACTGATAATTAAGGTGTGAAATTGAATTTATTAGAATGAAGCTAATGATAGTTGCATTGAATCAATGTGCAGTTGTTGGAAAGTTTCGAGACCACATTTCCTCATTTGGGTTTTCCTCCATTACCAGATCGGAGTGATTTTGATTTAAAAGAAGTCTTGAACTCACCGTATTTTTTCAATTAATTGAGCATGGCAGTTTGGTCTCTTTATGTTCAGTCACGCATTGACTGTGATGAAGATTGACCTTGTAATATGGGTTTCTTTGATCCTGCGTCATCACTTTTTCTTTGGTGGCAGTCAGTTGTAATTGTAATTCCTTTTTTTGGGATTATGACACGGAATAGCAGAGTAATAAATTTTCTGCGATTTCATTCTCAAAAGGATAAATTCCCTATAGAAAAGCATGCTTCCGCTAGAGAATTTAAGCTACATTACTAATATACATCTAGAAAGTAGAGTTAGGAAGTTGAAGCGGATATTCAAAGATTCATTATTATCAGCAGTGTTCCCATTGCAGAGGCTTTTCTCTTGTATATTAAAGTTACCGATGGAGGTGATATGATTGATAACAGAAGTGCCAATAAGAGAGTTTACTACATTTTCTCAGTCGAAGTAAATTTATTTCCTTTTCTCCCGGTGTATTTTTAAGGTATTGTCGGCAATTTGCAAATTGATTCACTTTTAATCTTTATATATGCAACATTATCCATTTGAAGTACATATCATTTGGAAGTGAGTTGAACCTTGAAAGGTAAGGGGTTGACGAGCCTCAAAAGCCATTGGAGAAGTTGCTAAAGAAGTTATTTGCATTGTTGTTACCTTGGAACAAATTATCAAGTATGTAATGCTTCGAGGATATACTCAATCACAGTAACTGATACTACGTCAACGGACCAGCTAGATAGATGATATAAACAATTCTATTTGTAAAACATTTAAAGAAGCATGTTCTTGTGGTAATGTGGGAAATGGACTCCACTCCAAATTGAAAATATATTGCGGGTTTCACAATCCAAATGTTTGTTTCATGTTGTAAGCAAACTAGTTTTATTCTCAACCATCACAATCCACTAGAGGTATGGAAGCCAATTTTGTATTATAGTTATGACTTATATTCAATAAAAACTTCACACACTAATGATTCAAAATATGGATCTAATGTACTAGCTATGCTTGTTATATGTTTTCAGTATACTCAATATATATAATTCATGCATGTAAGACACTATTGTAAGACACTTCAGGTTAAACAAAATCAGTATGAAGAGGATTCAAACATCCTTAGAATGGGAAAGCAAGCAAATTTCAACATTTGAATTTGAGGGCTTGTCATAGATGATGAAACTGTTGGTTTGGGCAAGTGGTGGTTGCGTAACTGTGCCAATGGTAGTTACATTTGATGATTGTGCAACTACCATTGCAGTTTCATAATTGGTCTGCATATTGTGGCGGTTTTTTCACCATATAGAACACACGATTAGGAACAATTTCAAACATTTTCGCTTCCTTTTGATGGTTTGTCTTGAGATCTATGGTAGATTCCAAGGTGAGAGGGCATAAGCACCTCTGTTGAAACTAGAGGGCATCATAAAACACAGTGAGAAGTCTTGAATTTGGGTTCACATTGTAGTTAGCAAGTTTGAGTCTTTGTTCTAGTTATCTCATTGTTCCTAGTTGTATATGGTTGTTTTAGATGTGTTTGGAGTTTTGTGAAGTGTCTAAGAAGTGCAAAACAATCTTGTGTGCATGCTTTGGATGTGTTGGTAGCGAAAGTTCTATTTGTGAAGGTCATCTTTGGCAATAATGTATGTATTTATTGAATTAAATAGTGGAAGGGGAGTGCAATTGCCTTCCCCACTAGAGTTTTTCACACACCGGACTTCTCTAGATCAATTCTTGAGGTATTCTTATGGTTTTTTTCATTTTGTTCTTCATATTCATGTTTAGTATGTTGGGATTTCATTTTTAGCACCTATTTATTTATGTTTTAACATCGTACTAGCCTAGAGTAGTAACCTTTCAATCATTTATTCAGTTAAGCATTAAATGATTAGTGTTGGTGAAGCTTAGTGGGAAATATCTACCTAGATTATGGATCAAATTGGTATTGAAGATGGTTTAGTATTAGTTTTAGTCATTTTCTGTGGTGTTTGTGACTGCATTATAAGAATATATCCACCACTAAAGCAAGTAATGCTAGTGGTCAAGTTTTCCTAGTTCTCTTTGAAGAAGAAATTTTCACAAGGAAGTGTAATCAAGAGATCAGAAGTATGGTCCATTCTGATGTACAATAGAAAAATGATTTTGCAAGTTTGAAGGAGTGGCTAACATCTTTCTTTCTATGAGCAAGCTTGATCGGTTGGAATCCATCATGGGGATTTTTATGGAGAAGTCTGGTGTTTCTACGGAGGAATTGGAAGCAAATAAGGAGGATGCCTCTAAGCATGCAAAGATGGAAGAATAGCTTCAGGATAACCAACTTCCACCTTCATTCAATGTCGAGGCAAAGATAAAGATTCATCCATGTGACAAGATGTGAATGCGAAGAGACTAAACCATTGACTAGCTCAACTAGAGGTATATTGCAGTTTGTATCAGATTAATGAGAGCAAAATAAAATAAAATTGTAGTGTTAAAATTAATGAATCATGCTTTAACTTGGTTTGAGAGTTTGTTCATACCTTGGTGGTTAAGAAGTTTCCTCCTATTGCTAAGTTTGCTATGTAGGATGGTTCCAATATGCCAATCAAGAAGCAATTTTATTATATTTGTTATGAGGAAGGGAGGTTCATGTATTGGCAATATCATAAGTAAAAGTAAAAGCCAAAATGTACAAGAGTACACTAGTGAGTTCTGCAAGAAAGTTGTTCAAATGGGCAAAGATAGTGGACTGTGACATCTTGATGAAGTATGTTGGTGGATTTCATAGCCATTCGAGGAATCATTTAGAGATGGACAAGACGAAGGCTCTATCTACCTTTCAAAACACTTTCAAACAACAAAGTGGTTCTAATCATAAGAGGAACGGTAACTAAAAAGGTGAGCATAATGCTACTTCTATTTCTTAGAAAGATACTAAAAGGCATTGTGGTCATTGTGATGTTGATACTTATTTTGAAGAAAATTGTTGGAAGCTACATCTATAATTGCATTTGTTAAAAAACAAGAAAAAGAAGAAAACTATGCCCTCTTTCAAAGGTGAAGACATTGGTTGCAACTTTGATGTGAATAAAATTTTGTGTTGTACCTCCCTTAATATAAAGTTATATTTTGGTGGTAATAGTGCTCAAGAGAGCGGAATTTATAAATTTTTCCATATTAAACTTCAGATGATGAAAAAAAAGCGGATGTATTTTTTTAAATATTTGTTCACAAACAAATATGTTATGCAAGGATCTAGTAGACAAATTAAAGATAAAGACTTATAATCATCCAAGCCCATATGCTTTGGGTTGGGTGAAAAAAGGTGTAGGCAAGAAGGTGACCAAACAATGTAAAACTAAGTTTGGTATCAATGCACATTTCATTTATGAAGTTATAGTGGATGTTGTGCCTCTTGATGTGTGTGGTGTAGTGTTTGGTAGCCCTTATTTATAAATCCAAGATGCTATCTTTACGAGGAGTCAATTAATATCATTTGGTAAAGGATGGCAAAAACTAAATCATTCCAACCTACAAAGGTGATTTTAAAATCTCTTTGGTAAGTTTCTCTCAAGCTAAAAGGCTTATTAATGCAAGTAGAAAATTTGCTTTACTTATTTTGAGATATATTAAAGATACAAAAGTGGCTACACATAAAATTCCTTATAGCATATTTACTAACAAAGAGCAAAAACGTATGAGAGTTGATACAACAGTTCAATGAAGTCTTTCATGAACCCACAAAGTTGTCATCAATGAGGCCTATTGGGCACATCATTTTGTTGCTCCCAGATAGTCCGCAACGAAATCTCGGATTGTGTAGGTTGTCCTTGAAGGATGCCAATGAGGCAAAACAACAATTAAAATATTTAATTAATCAATATGTAATTCATCCTAGACTTCATGTGGTTCTTTTGTTTTAGTACCTAATAAATATGGTTAATAGACAATGTGTATTGATTATAGAGAACTTAAAGAATAGGTACCCTCTTCCATAGATCGATGATCTTCTTGATGAACTTCAACATGCCAAGCATTTTACTAAGCTTGATTTAAAATCCTGGAATCGCCAAGTGAGAATTAAGGAAAAAGACATTTGGAAGACAACATTCAAGACAAGGCAAGGGTTGTATGAATAATTAGTTCTACGTTTTGGATTATGCAATGTACTAGCCACCTTCATGTGGTTGATGAATGAGGTAATGGAGTCATTTATTGATTCATTTTTCATTGTGTATTTGGATGATATTTTTGTTTTTAACACAACTTTTGATGAACATGTTTATCATTTGAAACAAGTTTTGCAAGTTTGAAAGGAGAACAAGTTAGTGTTGAATTAGAAGAAATATGAATTTTCTCAACATTCACTTGTTTACTTGGGGCATGTGGTTGGAGATGGGGAGTTGAAGATTGATTTGACAAAGATAAAGGGCATCTTGAATTGGTTAAAACCTTCCAATGTGACTGAAACAAGGAGCTTTATTAGTGCAATTCAATATTTGATGAAGTTCATAAAAAAATTGTCTTTCATAATCACACATTTGCATGCCATTACAACAAGTGGTAAAAATTTTATTTAGGGTAAGAATAAACAAGATGCATTTGATATCTTCAAACATAAGATTTACTATGCTTCAGTATTAACTTTGATTAACTTTCAACAAACATTTGAGATAGAAACAGAGGCAAATAGCTATGTTATGGGGGTTGTCCTATTACGAGGAGGCAAACTCGTATGTTACCATTCAAAGTTATTTAATGATGTAATTATAAATTATTGTACATATAATAAGAAATTGTATGCTTTTGTTCAATCAATCAAGAAATAAAAATATTACCTTATGAATAAGGAGATTATTATCCACACGGATCATCATCCACTCCAATATTTGCAAGCACAAAGCAGACTACAAGTAGTTATACATTATAGATGGATGGGTTTTTTGAAACAATTTCATTTGATTATCAGATATAAAAAATGTGTGACTAACAAACTAGTTGATATGTTATTTATACTTATTTTGATTTCAGCCATGGGCACCATAACTCTTTTGGATCTTTTTGTGTGTAAGTCTTATGTATAAGGTCATGAGTTTGATGAATATTTTGGGAAGCCATTTATTCAAATTGATAGGTCCCAAAGCATAGGATTTGAGCCCAAGGTGGATTGTTACCTTCAAGATGGGTTGCTCTACAAGTTGGGTAAGCTTTATGTGCCTTAGGAAAGAGTTCAATTAATGAGGAAAGCACATACTTCAAAAGATGTAAGACATTTTGGTGTAACAAATATTGTTGCACATTTGCAATAATATGTTAATTGGCTTAATATGATGCTTGATGTTATTGATTTCATAAGAGGACATGTGTTATCTAGTACAAGTAAGCCTAGTAACATGAAGTTGGGTTTGTATATGCCATTACCGGTTCTGTCTAGGCCATGGGAAAATATTTCCATGGATTTTATGGATGAGTTACCTATGTCAAGGAAGGGGCATGACTATCTCTTTGTGGTTGTGGACTGATTTAGTAAAATGTGTATTTTTATTCTTTGTAAGAAAATTCTCAAAGTTAGTGATGCAACTGAGTTATTTTTTGCTAATATGCAGGGTCATTTTGGTTTGCCTAGTTGTATTATGTTAGATCAGGAGTCAAGATTTGTTGGAACGTTTTGGACCACATTGTGGGAGAAGATGGATACCAAGATGAAAAGGTCTTCCATTTTTCATCCACAAACCGATGGGCAAACATAAGTTGTGAATAGAACATTGGTACAACTCTTGAGAGAGTACGATAGAAACATCCTAAAACTTGGGATGAAAATTTAATGTATATTCCAATATTCATATAACAAGGTAGTGCATTCTTCTACTAGCAAAACTCTTTTTGAAATTTATTTTGACTACTTAATTCCATGTGCATTTCATGTTGTTTTGAGAAAACCATACAAAGAAAATGAAAAAGTGGATCAAGAAGTCCACAAAATTGAAAGGATCATTTAAAAGATTCATAAAATTCATCTCCAAGTGCAAGAGAGGTTGAAGGAGCCACAATCCAAGTACAAAGCAAGGCACGATCTAACATATGATTGATCATAGTTTCATTGTTGGAGATGAGTTATGATTGTACTTGATTAGATAGAGTCTCCAAGATATGAATAAGATGCTTAAACCTTTTAGGTATGGTTGATTTGTAATTATGGAACAAGTGGACAAGAATGCATTTAGACTTGATTTGTTTCCTTATATAAAGATCTATTTCATTGTCAATGTTGAAAACTTAAGTTTATTTGAGCCTTCTATGTTAGACAATGAACATAAATAATTGTTGCTACCTTCAATTGAATACCTCATTCTTGATAGTTAGCTAGAATGGGAAGAGGTTGTTGTGCTATAGAATAAGGAGAGAGCAATAAGAAGAGAAGTGCAAGAGCATTGACTGGTTGGGTTAAAGGGTTAGCTACTCATAAAGGCCAAATGGTATTCCAAATAAGATATGGGGAAGATATTTCCTCATTTACAGAGTTCATGAATCTTTTAACGACTTAAAATCATGAAATTGGACATATATGATTCAAAATATGGATCCATTGTAATAGTTATGCCTACTAGATGTTTCCACTATACCTAATTTGTATAATTCAAGTTTGTAAGACACTATTGTAAGACACTTCATGTTAAAACATATGTTTAGATAAGTTGCAATGGTTGAATCACTATGAAGATGATCCAGATATCCTCAGAATGGTGAAGTCAGCAACTTTCAGCTCTTGAATTGGAGGGTTTGTCATAGATGATGAAACTATCAGTTTGCATAGTTAGTGGTTGCATAATCGTCAGTATTTGTAGGTGAAGATTATGTAATCATTATGGCGATTTCGGTTTACATACTACACCTTTTTTGCCACCATGCCAAACATAGGAATGATAATAGTTACAAATGTTTCCACTTCTCTATGACAGTTTTTTTTTATATCTTTGGTGGATTCCAAGGTGAGAGGACATAAGAATAACCTATGTTGAAGGTAAATGGCATCATAAAATGCAGTGATAAGTCTTGAAGTTGGATTCACATTGTATTTTTCAAGTTTAAGTCTTTGTTCGGGATATCTCATTGTTCTTAGTTGTATATAGTTATTTCATCGGTGTGTGGAGTTCTATGAAGTGTCTAAAAAGTGCAAAGCAATCTTGTGTGCAAGCTTTGGATAAGATGGTAATGAAAATTCTATTCATGAAGGCCATGCTTGGCAATAACTTGTATATTTATTGAATTACATAGTGGAAGGGAGTGTAATTTCCTCACCCACTAGAGTTTTTCCCACATCGGATTTCTCCAGGTCAATTATTGTGTTATTTTTATGTTTTGTCTCATTTTCATGCTTCATGTTCATGTTTATCATGTTGTCCATTTCATTTCCAACACCTATTTATCTTTGTTTTATCATTGCAATCGCTTAGAACAACCACCTTTCAATTATTTGTTGAGCTACGAGTTAAAGGATCCGTGTTGATAAAGTTTAGTGTGGAATATTCACCTAATTTATGGATAATTTGAAGAGTTGGCAAATGATTCAGGTCTGGGATTTTGTTGCAATGCACTATAACTGAACAAGATATACCTAATAAACTCAAAATCCAAAGGGAAAACAATATATACAATTATGGGAGACATTGATACATGAATATACATGATTTCAATCGGCAAACTATATATAAGTGTATAAATTTATCACAAGTAAAATGAGGTTGAAGATTGAAGTCTACAATTTCGCAATGTAGTTTAGTTTTGAAACAACACTAATAAAACATAAATATTATGTATAAAGTACCAAATGTGATTTTCTTGGCCTAATGTAGCTCTCAAGGTTAATGGAGGGTTTTCGAGTAATATTTGATGGAGGTTGGTTATGAGTATTTCTATAGAGGAAAAAGAGTTATAGCCCCATAGTCAACCTAAATATGGGCATATCCAATGCATTTGGGTCCTCAGAACCTAAGGTTTTAGACAAGCCTAATGGAAGTAAATCTAGTTAGGAATTCGACACTATACATTTTAAGGAAGGTATTGAAAGGTTTTGGGAACAAAAAAATGCAAGTGTTTGTACAACCTAGCCTAGTAAATGATGGAAAAAGAAAGGCTTTCTAAGGATGAAGAAGTGGTTGTTTTCTTGGTTTCAAATGTTTTAGGATTTATAATTTTTTTGAGATATCTAGTCATGTAAAAAGCTTATTGGACATATTAGGTGGTTTCATGCAAGAATAGTAAGTTATTTTGGTAGTTGGTATGTTCAAAAAGTGTAGGAACATAACATCTATAAAAAAAAAGAGGATAACATGCAAGAAAATACAGTATAATGTTTTTTTAACACAAATGTACAAATAATAATTGATAGGAAGGCACAAAAGAGTAGCATCATGGGCAATTTTCCCTATACATAATCTAAAATATACAATATTAAATTGGAGTGATAAAAACCCCAATATCACTATTAAACTTTACAAAATAAGATTGAAATGATTAGTTTGAGGGTGACAAAATCCTCAAATTAGGATTCTACACCATAAATACCACTGAATGCATAAGCGAAGTTGATCTATTTTTGTGTAAAACATTGAGGTTGTTGTTTGTAAATGTTCCTATGGAGGTAAAACAATAATAGTTAGCTAGTTGTACCAAAATATGGATAAAATAAATAAACCTAAGACATCATTAAAATCTTCACTACGAATTGAATTGTTGGGAGGTAGGGGGAGGATAAGTAACAAGATCAAGAGAAGCAAGATTCATATTTAGATAGTAGTTTCGACAACATGGCCCAACCAAGAAGAATTTAGATTTTTATGCAAGCAACCATGTTAGTACCACCAAATATTTCTTCAACATATCCCAAGAGAAATATTTGTTCACATGTGAGAATTTTTTTGAGTTAAAAGGATTAGCAAACACACAAAATAAGCTATGTGAACTCATTAAAGCTTTACAAGGCAACTATCTAGAGTAATTTTATAATATATAGGCATATAATTTAAATTTTGATGAGGTAAATAATAGGTTGATATCAAAATTCAAGAAGTATAAGTCCCAAAATCATACCATATAGTTGTTGAAGGAGATTGCTAAAAAACTAGAGTCAATCCAAAAATATGACAAGTGTAGTCACAAAATGCAAAAATTGGTAACTTGAGCATGGCTAATGACACCTAAACCTTAAGTCCCTCTTGTTTGCTCTCATGAGTCTCATAGGCATCTTTTCATTGATTCTCAGTCATCCATAGCCTTCCAGACTTGATCCCAGTTGAGCTAGGACCCTCTTTCCATGACTATTCTATGCCCCCAGGTCCCATCTGCTTAGGATAATAGTGCCACACTAAGATTATAGCACCAGTGCCACTCCTGTCTATTTTTGACATTGTTGTCTAAGTCTATTTTTGGCCCCAACGGTCAATTTCTTCTGGTTCCCTATCATTCTCCTTGTCGGCCTAAAACAAGCACATTCAACCCATGACCAATAGATCCCTATATAATCCCATTCAAATATCATTTGGAAAGGGTTGACAAGTATCATTAAGCAATCAAGAATACAAGCAATACTACTTAAGCAATCTTCCCTATTCTCTGCATACAACCAACCTATACACTTTCAATTCAATTCAAATCCTTACACCAGTCTCTAGCCATCTCAAGCACATCTGGTTTAGCATTCTTTGCATATTCATACACTCAATTTCATAAAACACATCAAGTGAGAGAATTATATATGGCTTGATCCCTCTTCAAAGTATTGGTATGTAGGCAGCGTGACCACACAAAGGGTGTAGATCCACGTCTAGTGAATATTTCACACACTAACCCCTCCTCTTGCTCAAAATTAGTCAAAGCACAATGGAAGATAGGGTTTGAAGATAAAATCTTCTCTACAAGGAGCTCTACAGACTTTCAGCTATTGAAACTTCATAGACAGGGTCACACAGACTTGGCAAACAAAACCTAGGAAGCTTAGATCCTTAGGACAACAATGATAGAGGTGGATTACAACATTGGTGCCACTCCTATCCAGTTTTGGCACTCCTATCCAATCACAAAATGAAGTTCAAATCCTAGTTTACGATAATATTCCAGTCCTACACAATGAATTCTAACCTCTATCTCAGTTGGATCAATCAATTTCTAGCTAAGTCTTGTTTTCTTCCCCTTATTACTATTTTTAGAAAAGTTTGAATTGTAATCAAATTTCACAAATTAGTAGCTTGATAATTACATATTTATTTATTAATTTTAGTACTCAAACCCTTTAACTAAATTAGGAATAAAACCCCAATTATTCCCAAAATTGTTAAATCATTTGGTGAACCTGACTGAGTTCATTTATGCATAAAAACCATAGAAACCCTAGGGTAAATTTCCTACTAATTTTTATTATATTTTTTTAATTTTTTAACTGCATAATAAAATAAAAAATTAGCATTAAATTTTAAAATTTTGTAGTACTTTTAAAATAATATTCTTTCAAACCCTAGTTGCCCATACTAGGTCCCAATTTTTTTTCAATAATTTTATGAATTTTTACTAGCATATTTGAATAAAAAATCCATTCAAATTTCAAAATTCAATAGTAATTATCAAAAATATTTGTTTTTTCAAACCCTAGTTGCATATACTAGGTCCTATAAAATCACTAATTTTCTAATAATTTTTTAATTTTTTACTTGCATATCTAACTCAAAAATTCACTTTAAATTTCAAAATTTCATAGTAAATTTCAAAATATTCATCTTGTAAACCCTAGTTGCCTATACTAGGTCCTATTGCTTTTGAGATATCACCTTACATTCTAAAATTAGATTTCAAAAATGAATCTCACTTATTTACAATTTTTTCTTACATTTCGTGCAAAAAATAAGGAGACCATCATTGGTCCTATCATGTATATGAATGATGAAGTTTACCATATGTTAGTGCAAAGCTTCATCCTTTGAATTTCATGCTTGATTTTTATAATAAGGGATGATATTACAAAATTCATTGCTAAACATGCACAAAATTTTAATATTCCTTTTGCATACTCTCTCTCTCACTCATGTGGAAATTTTTTCAAGTTTATCATGCTAAACACATTAGAAATGTCATAGCACATGTCAAAGTTTCTTATGCATTCATGAACCAATTCATGCTTTCTATCTCTCATGTGGAAAGTTTTTCAAGTTTATCATGCTAAATACATTAGAAATGTCATAGCACATGTCAAAATTCTTTATGCATCAATGCACAATTCCATGCTCTCTATCCCAAACTTGTAATCTCTCATTTTGAGTTCTCTTTATAAACATATTTTTATACAAATTATAATTCCAATTACATGCATTTAATTCCACATACATCGTTTCTACCTAGAGGATCCATTGCATAAGCTAACAACCACCTGTCAAGTTTCAATGTCATATCTTATACACAGGAAACAATTTCCTTCTCCTCCTCTCCTCTAAGAGGGTGATAGATACTTTCCCTCTAACGGGCTTCATCCTATCACTCCTCCAAAAGATGAGGCAGCCCATACTATTATTCCTAATGCATACATTCAGCCTAGAGCTTCTTTAAAACCTCTTCAACATATTTGCTTACATGTTCAATCGGAAGCAACTAGGGTCTGCACTTGTGAGACTCTAAGGGATCAAATCACCAGTATGAGCAAGTTAATTTCATATTTACAAATGAAAAATCAGCTATGACATGAAAAGATCACGACATTGAAAAATCATATTATAATACAAAAGCCTCAAAGGTACCCTAGTGTCAATCATGTATATGCACCTTCACCGAGTCAATTGGTTGCAAGCAATGTTACATATCAAAATAATAAATCACAACAAAGTGACTCTACAACTAGTGATTCAAAAAACATACAACGATCAAATAAGAGTTCAAGTGAGGTACAAAGAGAAATGATTAAATATAAGTTGATCAAACTACCTCCTCTACATCTAGTGAGAAGATTCAGATATTATTATGCATATCATAGAATGCATAGGCATTACATAGATTCACATTTGGAATTGAAACAACATATACAACATATAATTGCTAATGAGGACCCTATCAAAGATAAATTAGTCAAGTAATCCAAAGTGACACAGGAACACATTCACACAGGGTCAAATTTAGAAACAGCATAAAAGTGGTTACCAAAGCATAACTCAGAATAACAAAATGATCAAAAAGCAAAATCAAAGAAAGAAACAATACCATAAGTACAAGTAAAGCATGGAAAAGATGTAAATCTACCTCTCCAAAATGAGGATCAACTTTCAAAGCAGTATGGGTTTGGTAAAAAATATCTACAACAGTTTGATTATCAAGGTCAAGGGTTGGGAAAGCATGCTCAAGGCATCACTACTCCTATTCCAGCAGTTGATAATATTTGTCACCAAGGATTGAGATTTATTGAACATCTTAAGGCAACTAATTCACAAACATAATTTATCAAAGGAAAAGATCTAGATACAACAAAAGTCAACAATAGCATTCCATTGGCTCAAAATCAAGATGACAATGATGAGTGGAATAATATAGGCTATTATGATTTCCAAGATACCAACTATGAATTTGATCAGAATCATATTCATATCCATTCCCTCGTGCTTCAAAATCATGCATGATTCTTTTATTTGATATAGGACACTATGATAGGGAGTCTTTCATGAGACTCATCGGTTAGTATCATTTCTTCACAGATTACTTGTACATAATTTTTCAAATTACTTGAATATAGTTTATTTTCAATTACTTGTACATAGTCTCCTTATGATTGATTATACATAGCTCATTATCAAAAATATAAAAACATTCAAATAATTTAAAAACACAAAAATATTTTGATTGTATGCATTATCCATGATTTACATTTCTACTACCATGTTAGACTTACAGTTGTTGTTTTATGCAATTGTTTGTTGATTTATCGATATTACCATGCTTCACTTAATCTTATTTGAGTGTGTGTAGTGACATCCAGCTTCTTGATTGATTCACTCTACCCATTGCGAGGGTATCCTACTTCTACATTCGAGACACACATTGATATATTTACCCATTGGGTGCATCTTTTACATGACTACACTATCTTGGTTATGTCATTCCTACACCACACACTCTAGTTATCATGTTGATGTACATTACTTACATAGATTACTCTATCGACACTCACTTATATATAACACTTGTGTATTTCTTAGCATATACCTAGTCTTGTACTACATGTCTTGCATACTTTTACTTCTTGCTTTGATTAGTTAGATGTGATTATATTTTCAGTATTTACATGCTTTCTTTTTTTGGCTTTGAGTAGCTAGATGTGATTGCATTCCTCAGTTCCTATTTTGTCTCATGTATGTGCCTTAGGATATTTTCCAATGTCCTTTGCTTCTATTCATATGTGTGTCTTAGGATATTTTCCAATGTCCTTTGCTTCTATGCATATGTGTGCCTTAGGACATTTGCCAATGTCCTTTGCCTATACTCTTTTATGTCATTGTGGCCCTCGTGCCAAGCCTTGCTTGTTTCAATTGTATGTGTGTGTGGAATTTGAACATGCCTTATATGTTTGCTTTTTAATTTGAGTAACATGTTCCCACATCCCTTGTTTGCTTGGCCCCTTAGCCATTTTTATATGCTTCTTTCTTCTTGCCTTGTGTGCTTGTTGCTTGATTGATTTTTGATTGTATGTAATGCCATGATCCCAATCATGCATTATCCTACTATCTTGGATGCCATGATGGACATCATACTCCATCTCTCCTTGACAACTAACAACCAACAACTAATAATTTACAACTAACACTTTTAATTCTAGTTCAATACATTGCACATGTTATTACATTATTATATCTATCTAGGCTACTCTTGTTGATCTAACAATCTCTCAATACAAACCATGCTATATCTTGAGATATCTTATCAATTATCATTGATACATCATGTATATTAATAGCATAACACACTTGCAAGGATATTTTTTTTAGGGTAGCCATTACAGGTTCTCTAATTCTACCCTCAGAAGAGGGGGAAACAAACAGGGGTTTTGCTACAGAGATCAGAGCTTCTACTAGTCAAAAAATCTAGTTTCAAAACACTTATAATAGTAACCAAACATCAAATCAGTCAGAATAGATTAGGTAGATAGTGAAGATTCTAGAACAATCATCAGTTTTAGCCTAGGATAATAACACTGAGATTGGATGCACTGATGCCACCACTATCCATTTTTAGTGATCCTATCTAAACAACAAAAAAACCAAATTTCTAGAAGTAGACAAAAAAGTAGGTTCAACTACAATTTTGCACTATCATACTAGTTCAATAACAATAGTTTTCAATACACTTTTGCTCAGAGAATCTAGATATAAGGGGAATCATGCACAACATGATTGGCTCTCACTTCTAGTTTTAGATACGGTAGTTGATATAACTTCCAGATCAGAATCCATGTTTTAGACACCAGTGATTAGGGAAATGTGCATGACACATTTCTTTTCTTTTCTTTTCTTTTCAAGTTTAGCATTACCCAGGCATTTCAAAAGTTGCATGTCTTATTCCATCTATAGGTGGTTGGCATCATTTCAGAGTGGATTTCATATAAGCCTAACCTCCACATTCTTGAGTTCTCAAGTTCCTGAGTGGCTTCCATATAAGCCTAGTTTCTAGTTTTGGAATGGCTTTCATACAAGCCTAATCTCCATCTTTCAGAGTGGCCAAGAGTGGCTTAGTTTCCATCATACATTCAGCTATCCACACCAACATTGTCAGATCAAAATACATGTATGGGCTTCAAAAGCCATCTCATACGACACACATTTCATACTGGTATCAATTTATAGCTTCACTTGATGGGGCAATGATGGAGCCAAAGGTCTAGCTAGCCTTTGTATTCTTGAGCCACCTATTCAGAGGGATTGGACACATAGTCCAAACATTGATTAGCATATGCATGACCACTTAACTTCACTTAGTGGGCGATGATGGAGCCAAAGGGCTAGCCTTTACATTCTTGAGCCACTCTCATGGAATTGAGCACTCAGCTATGTTCATGATATTACTCTTGGTACAACATCAGCTATCATTACTCAAAATCACTCAGAATCACAACAGGTTTTATATTGGTTTACATACCTAGTGAGGTGTATTCATTCCTTTATCTCCTCTCTCTTACCTAGATTTATACATTCTTATTTTAGATATAGTGTATCTAGTAAGAATTGATCTACTCTTTATTTTCTCTTATATATTTATACTTCACAACATGTTCTCTTTATGCACACCTAACATCACACAGCTTCATGAACTTCACCCTTACAAGTAAATTCAGGTACGCTTTTTATTTTTCCTTTATCCTAGTGTTTCACTTTGTTGCATCACTAGAATAAAGAGGGGGCAAATATAGTCATAAAAAATGCAAAAACTGATAACTTGAACATGGCTAATGACACCTAACCCTTAAGTCCCTCTTGCTTGCTCTCATGATCCTCATAGGCATCTTTTAACTGATTCTCAATCATTCTTGGCCTTCCAGACTTGATTCCAACTGATCCAAGACCCTCTTTCCATGACTAATCCATCCCCTAGGTCTCATCTTCTTAGAACAATAACACCACACTAGGACTATAACACTGGTGCCACTCCTGTTTACTTTCAACATTGTTGTCTATGTCTTTTTTTGGCCTCAACGGTCAATTTCTTATGGTTCCCTATCCTTCTCCTTGTCAACCTAAAATGAGCACATTCAACCCATAACCAATAGATCCCTATATAAGTCCATTCAAAGATCATTTGGAAAGGGTTGGCAAATATCATTAAGCAAGCAAGACTACTCAATTAATATTTCTTATTCTATGCATACAACTAGCCTACACACTTTCAAGTCAATTAAAATCCTTACACCAGTCCCTAACCATCTCAAAAACATCTGGTTTAGCATTCTTTACATATTCATACACTCAGTTTCACAAAGCACATCAAGTGAGAAAAATATATATGGCTTGATCCCTCTTCGGAGTATTGGTATGTAGGCAATGTGCCCACATAAGGGGTGTGGATCCACATTCAGTTAATCTTACACACATTAACCCCCCCTCTTGCTTAAAATTGGTCAAAGCACAATGGAAGATAGGGTTTGAAGAGAAAATTTTCTCTACAAGGAGCTTTACAGACTTCCAACAGTCAAAATTTCATAAACAAGGTCACATAGACCCAGTGAACAAAACCTATAAAGCTTATATCCTTAAGACAACAGTGGTAAAGGTGGAATAAAACATTGGTTGCAATCCTATCTAGTTATATCACTCTTGTCCAATCATAAAACTAAATTCAAATCCCAGTTTGCGATAGTATCCCAGTCTTGCACAATGAATTCTAGCCTCTATCTCAGTCGGATCAATCAGTTTCCAGCTAAATCTTATTTTCTTCCCCTTATTACTATTTAAAAAAAATCAAATTGTAATGAAATTTCACAAATCAGTAGCTTGATAATTACATATTTATTTACTGATTTTACTACTTAGACCCTTTAACTAAATTAGGAATAAAACTTCAATTATTCCCAAAATTATTAAATCAATGGGATATTTTAATGCAATCAATAAAATTAGTTTCAGGTTTGATGATAAACAAAAAGATAATTAGTTTGTTGAAGGATTATGATCCATATTTTATCAAAAAATATGTGCTAACAAAGCAAAAGTGGGTGAAATTTCTATTCAAGTAGAGAAGATTTTAGAGTGGAGAGAAGGCTCGTCATCTTATGCTGAAATTGAGGCAAAGTTAAATGTCGTATTGAAAAAATAGATAAATTTAGAGATATCAAGAATGAAAGAAAAAAAAATTAGAATAAGAACATGAAGATGAAGACTAAGGCACATAATAAATGATTGAATTTTAAAGGCTTGCATAAATTCCAACATAAATGGAAATGCAAAAGGGGAAACTAAAGAACAATCAAAGATACATGTGAAACAAAAAAAATGGAAGTGAAGGAAGGAGAAATAATAATGGGATGTTTTTAGATACTAAATTTTGGTTTTAAGTACTTGAAAATGAAAATCTTGACACACATTTACCACACATCATTTGTGTGCATGAATATGGTCCTAACCTACCATTCTCTCACACCTGCATGATAATTTATGAGTTTGACACTTATGTTCCATTGTTACACACCTATAAGAACATCATTATTTGTTTCAAACCTATATAATTCATGTACTAACATGCCCATATGATCAGTTTAATCCTCCTATAAATGGGTTGTTATCATTAAATTAGATCAGTATTTCCAGTCGATACTCACTTATGCCTATCAATAGTGACCCTCTCCCAAGAACTACTAATTTTTAAAATAAATTATTTTCTTATGGTATTTGGGATGAAACTTTTTGGCATGAAAAGATAGATAAAAAATCTTATTTTTTTATTTTATTTCTCATAATATTCACCATTGGTTATAAAAATGCTATGTGTGTGCTCTATCAACATTCAAACTAGAAAACTCTAGCTCAAACCTTGCCTTGATGCTACTTGTAATAATGTGACCCTTGCGGAAAATAATACTATCATGGCTCTACCATTAATGTCCCTATATGTTTTGTAGGTCTATGAATTCTCAAACCCCTAGGCATGTGTTTTTATATAATACATGTGTGTGTGATCGCCTTCATTCTTGTGCATTGGTCTATGTTTTCCTTCACCTTCCATTTAAAACCTAGTTGTGCTTTCAACCACAAGATAGCCCTATATAAATGGGTTAGTACTTTAGGTTTATAAAATAAAACCAATCCCTACTAAGTGATTGATAATGTCATACATTCCAATACTTTTGAGAGGTCTCAAACCACATGTATTTATTCCACATGTGTGCATTGGAAACATCATGATAAATATAGAATGCAATACAATGTTTGGATTTCAACATTTGGCACCATGAAAAATTGAATTTTGTCTTATTTATACTTGGCCTAGGGCTTATCCTTTGATGCATTTTCATATTAGTATGCCTTTTTGATAATTTTTCAAAAGAGTGCAAGTGGAATTATCAAGTAGTGATCTAATAATTTATAAATTACCAAGTTGTGACTAAGTGAGTGATAACCTTAAGATTGGTTTGTATGTATAATCAACTCTTTGATATTTCCAAGTATGACCAACCCATGAAACATAGCCATTGGATGTTCATAGAAAAAATACTTGTAGAGGCAGACACCTATGGTAATGAAAACTATCTAGCTATTATTGGTATTGTTCTAGAGAGTGTAAATTAATAATTTGTGATATGGATAAGTCTTACGTAGGATTATAGAATTTTCTTATATAGATTATATTGATCTTGATTAAGTGTATCTGGAGAATAGGGTTGGCCAAAACAACAAGTAGATAGATATAGGGAAATTGTGCACAATATTCAAATGAGTAATGTCTAAGTATGTCAAAGTGCGCCAAAGTGTTTGATACCAAATTTATATGTCTAAAAAAGGGATGGTTCTTTGTAAAAAAACATATGCCAAATGTAAATGAAATAATTAAATTGAAATAATGGATATGCTAAAAAATGTGACATATATGTATCTTGACTTATATTTTAGCTAAATATATGCTTGCACATGTCCAAGTATGATTATGATGGGTGCAACTAATGCCCATTTAATTGTCAAAATATGCTCATGGAAACCCTAATGATGAAATTTTACATGGAATAATGAAGTGCTAACATACATAGATGAGTCTAAGTGAAAATATATGCAATGTAATTATGTTAAATAATATATCTCTTAAAGGAGAAAGTATTAAGACAAGTTTGGATAACTATAAGGTAAAGGATAGTTTAGGTCCAGAAGGCCCACTTAGATAAGAGTTTAGGATAGTCTAGATATCCATGATGTAAGGGATAAATTATGTGTATAAGACCCATATAAATGTAAGTACAAATTAAAAAACCAAGGATGATTCTGAACATAACCAAGTGTTTCCCCCTATTTTTTATTTAACAATTAAAATGTTGTGTAGTAGGTGTAAAACTTGAGAAATATCATAATGCTAAAGATATACAATTTTAAACAATTTTTTAATTTAATAAGGTTTAAATTTTTTGAAATTGGAGCTATGAATTTGATAAGCGAGGGTATGTGAAGGCCCCACAATATTTTACAATGGAGAAAAAATATATAGTAATATAAAATCATAATAAATGCCTCTACTAGTGGCACCCACAATGAAACAAAACCAAAATGAGACCATGGCCCCTACAAAAGACCAAACCTCAAGAAAACTTCAACCAAACTATAGAAAAACCTCCACAATGGGGATCCAACTAACAATAAGTCTACTCTACAGTAAATCAAATAAAAATAAAGAGATATCCAAACTATCAACAACAAACAATAGAACCATTTGACTCAACTTTAAGTAGCAACTAGGCCCCCTTAGATATTATCTTGTATATTCCTGAGCTTTGTATTGAGGGTTTTGAATAGTTCTAGTATGGTTCCTCCAACCAGTGGTAAACAAAAAATCTTGAATATTTACAGATCATCTAAGTAAGGATACCTATTTTCATAATTTTGATAAATAACTTCACCCATCTACCCAACAACCAAAAACCAACTCTAAGATTTTGATTTTTTCTTGTTTCGGAACCCAAACCAACATCATTAAAATTTGAGCCTTCAAAAATTAATGATCAAACCTAGATTTCATCATTCCATATTTTGAGTAACAACTTCATTCACCTAACCAACTGTTAATCCTACCTACCCTAACTACTCTCCCAAGGAAAGAGATTAATCACAACATTGATATTAGTACAAGGACTAGCTTAAAACAACCTCTCCCTAAGATGAGAGGAACTACTTCATCTTCTACACTTGTGTTTGTTGAGTGGATTGAGATGTTATGATTCGGATATTGCCACACAATAGTCATTGTTTTCCTTCTCTTTACTTTGGAAACCCTAGGGGTCTTTATGAGAGATAAAAACTTGAAAAAATAGAGGGGGAGTGTAATGGATTAAACTAACCCAAATCACATTCTTGATGATTTATTATTGCCTATGTATCTAAATACTCCAAATCAGGAATCAAGACACACATAGTTCTCCCACCTAGAGTGATTATGCAATTGTGCTCATTGACTATATGCATGAAGCTAAAAACATGGCTTTAATACTTAAAAATGATAAAACTTGACTTGATTTGAGATGATTTAGACTTGGATTGTGACTTCTCATAGTGAATGATCTTGAATTTTGAAAAAAAATAGGGTAGATTTACTCAATATGCAATAACATATATGTTCTCAATAGATGGTGCCAAGCTAGGAACCAAGTCCATTTAAAATAAAGTTTTGATTTGCTTATATAGTGAAACATTTTGACAATTTAATTTAGTTTACCTTACAAAATATGCAATAAGATCCAAAATAATATTTTTAATTTGGAAACTGTCCATTATTTGGTGTAGGGATAAGGATTCTCTAGGTGGATAGGTTCATAGTAGTGGACTTGTATGCCTAGGGTGGACCTATCCTGAAAATGGTAGTAGTTTAAGGATGATACAAAGAGGTTTGACTATTACATTTTAAAATTATATATAGCAGTGATGACGAACATAGGTTCAAGCTCCTATATAGGTAAATAACTTATATCAATGGAGAACAAGAGGCATGTATTTGGGTGCAAGTAAAATGGTTTAGGATGTGTCAAAAATTAACATTGTCAAGTACCCGTGACTAGATTTAAGTTTCTACATCCCCTTTATTCTAGGAATGAAATGATGAAGAAGAAACCTATACACTTGAAATAATTGATAATATGCATTGACTTCATGCCCTTACCTAGCTCTAGTAACTTGTCTTTAATCCCTAATAGTCTTCTTGAAATAGATCCTTTGCCCCTTCTTTACTCCTTTGATTGATTTTGCCTTAAATAAGATTATTGATTGCATAATATTCTTTAATAATATTTTTACATCTTAATCCTACTTCATCATATACCTATACATATTTTCTCATACTCCATCTTCCATTCTTCTTAAGACTTAACTCTCTCTCTTTACTTCTTTGTACATAGGCCTAAAAGCCTAAAGCATGATCTATTTTTTTTTTCCCTTTATGAAGAATATTAATCCCCTATCCTTTTATATTTGAAAACTCTAATATATCCAAGTCAATGACACAAACTATCAATAATAACTCTCCTTCTAACTCACATTTTCTTCTTTAGAGACTTTTTTCCTTGTAGCCCTCCTAAAGCACAAACCTCCTTGGTTTTATTAAACTACAAAGGATATCAATAATATAAAACCACTTTTGAGTACCCAATATATTATTCCTACTTTATGTAAATTTTCACGACTCATATATTAAGAGAGACCACCTGACTCAACACTCCCTTCAACCAATTAGGTCTCCATTAAGCCTAGGTCATGGCCAAAATTGGGTTTTTGTACAAATCTATATTGTACCAAACTAAAACCACTATAATATTCTTAGGCCTAAATAATAACACATGATTACAAAGTCTCATCAATTTTCATGGTGGAAACAATAGTTATATTACTTTCCAATCTCAAACCCTAATCAGTCTTCACCATAGGCCTATATAGGCCGAGAGCACAATACAAGGCTTTAATAGAGTTTTATGACATTTCAATCCAAAATAAAACTTGTAAAATTTATTACCTAAATTTATTAAACTCTTTCAACCATTAATTTCCCTGGTCTGACCTTCAAACATCTCATACAATTCAAAATACAAGGTTTATGGGCTCTTTGTAAGACTATGTTAGGAAGAAAGGTAACACAAAGACCTAAATGAACTTTAATATAAAAAAATTCACTTAAAATACTTATATAAGGACTTACCATGATTAATACACCTTTTTAAACCATTATTTTCACTTATCCAACCTTCAAACTTCTTCTATAAGCCAAAACACATAGCTTTTGGTCACTTTTATAAGATTGTGTGACAATCTGAGTCATTTTTGGTATTTTAATGAATTTTTTAAGACTCACAAAGGAATATGAAGCTTAACCAAGGTTTCAAAAACCTTAAAAAACCTTATCCAATATTTATTTGGATTTAAATAATCCACAAATCACTCCCACATGCAAATCAATAAAATTTTGTGTTCTCTTGACTAGACAGTTTAAGGGTTTTTGTTATCTCAAACAAATCTAAGACCATCTAGAGATCTAAAAGGATTGTTTTTATAACCTAATAATCTCCTCTATTTTTATAAACTCAACCATTCAATAATCTCATAGATAAATCATCAAAATTAAATCAATTACTTACCCTTCTTGACTATGCACAATCAAAATGGCTCCTCCACAGACTATGTATATAATATTGAAGGAATTCAAAAGATTTTACTCTCCAAACTGATACCTAAGAATATAAATACATAATAAAAAATCAAACAATAATTTTTCCTTTATTATACAATCAAAAATAATGAAATGACACTTCCACCAACCTCACTTTTCTCTTAAATCTTTTGTGACAGAAAACAGGGTTATTTAACTTGGGATGTGTATTTGGATATTCACCTGTAGGTTAAGCATCAACATTAAATTTTAATTCAAGGAACACAATTAGATAATATTAAACACATACCAATGATCATTTCCATTCATAACTGTAGTCTTCAAACAAGCTTTTATTCATTGATCTCCACACTATATACATATTTTTAACCAAGGTAGACAAGGTCTATTTGATTCTTGCTATTTATTGCCTTTTTCATACCTCAAACCTTTTTTTCCTTTATCCTCTACCACCATAATTTATTATCACACCACTTTATTTATGCTTTCTATTCTTATATTATATCAAACATGCAAACAAGCTTCCTATTTATGCTAGTCCATGTTGAAG
Organism: Torreya grandis; assembly: GCA_037957365.1. Lineage (NCBI taxonomy): Eukaryota > Viridiplantae > Streptophyta > Pinopsida > Cupressales > Taxaceae > Torreya > Torreya grandis. The sequence continues at coordinate 857,189 of JARHVA010005445.1, read as the reverse complement.
GGTAGTTACAACAATCATTTTCTTGACATTTGCATTGTCTATCATACTAATCATGTCCATACACATATAATCACACACTCAAGACCATATAGGACCATTTATAAACATTAATAAACCTTTACATACCCCATAAGACTCAAACATTACACTAAATCATAGTTTATAAATTCAAAATTTCAAACTTATTATTTTGACAAGAAAACTTCTAGAGGATAGAAACACAAAAATAAGGATTTTTTAATGACTCTAAAACATCCTAATTGACCCTAAGGTATTCCTAACACCCCAAACCAAAATTTAAATGACCACTATGATACATTTAAATATATTTACATTCTCGACTCTTTGTGATGCTCTACATCAAACTCCTTAAGTGGGAGAAATTTGAGCTCCTACTAAAATGTACTTTATTTAATTTCTTTCTTGTCTTCCAATTCTATCTATGATGGTCTTATAATATCCTCATAATGCTTCTCCTCTTATTTTTATTATTTATTCTCAATTGATTCTTATTTCTTTGTTTCCTTTCTTTGGCTTGTTTCATTATGAACTCATCTTCTACCTCTATGAAGTAATTGACCTGCAGTAATTCTTTATTCAAAAAATATTCTATCTCCTCCAACTCTAATTTATCTTCACCATACTTTGTGTCAACTAGTTGGTTCTCATTATTCACCCTTCCTTCTACTCCATAACCTCTTTCTTCATTGTTCATGGTTTGTTCAAGTACTCTTGACTGGTCTATCTTATCATCAATGCTTTATCCTTGGTCCTCATGACCTAATGACTTCTCATAAACATGTTCTTATTTCATCTTAAACTTATTATCATCCTCCTTAAACTTCTCTCTTACAATGACCACCATATGTTCATACCAGTCATCTAGCTCATTCTTCTTAGCTTGCTTCCATCTCTCAAAGTCATCTTTCTCATTCCAAAAATCATATGTCTTCTCATTAGTTTGACCTAAAATCATACACAAATAATTAGTCTTAAAACTTGGAGGCTTGTGTGCCACTCTTGATGCCTCAAATATGGGCATTCTTTCATCTTGTTGCTTCTCATATTGTAAATATTTTCTCTGTCATCTAGATAATTGATACTGATTTCTTCTTCTTCCTTCAAATTCATTTCATCCTTCATGATCACCATATATTTACCAAGGCATTGACAACCTTATTCCTCATGTATACTAATTTGCTCACTCATCCAAAACTTCTCAATTTTCCTCTTGAGTTGCTTGCAAAGAAAATTCTTATCTTTCTCTTGCCTCAAGTTTATCCTCTTTTCTCTCTCAATAAGTAGCCTTATAGGCCACTAAAATTTATTATTTTTCATAACCCAACCATATTGTTCTTCATGTTTTTGCATTTGCTCTGTCATGATCATTACCTTCTATACACTTTATAGACTTTGCGTCAACTCTTTCACTTCCTCTTTAAACTCTAATTCTTTATTTTTCTTATTCTCTTTCATCATCTATCTATGGCAACCCTCATCAACTATGCTTTTCATTATTATCTTCTCATTGTTCATCTCATTTCTATCTTGCGTTTATCTTATTTGTAACTCACTTATGTACACTAGTCTTCATTTGAGAGTTTATATTTCTTTATCCTCACTTGGGACTTTTCTTTGTCTCTCTCTTGAGATTTTACTATCTCTCTTCAAGGGCTGCTCAAACTTATCAAATCTCTTACTATATACCTGCAATCTTAGCTTCATACACTCTCCATTTTAATATTTAACAAATTCAAATAGCAACCTTCAATAAAATATCAATCTATTCCAAGAGATTATTTACTCTGATACCGCTTGATGAAGAGTAAACCTATACACTTTAAATAACTGATAACATTCACTAACTTTAAGCCCTTACCTATCTCTAATAACTTGTCTTTAATCCTCGATAGTCTTCTTGAAATAGATCCCATGCCCTTTCTTTACTCCATTGATTAATTTTGCCTTCAATAGGCTTCTTAATTGCATAATCTTCTTTACTAAGATTTGGACATCTCAATTTCACTAATCTTATACATATACACACTCTATGTCATAACCATCAACATCTTCTCATACATCTCTCTCTCTCTCTATATATATATATATATATATATATATATATATATATATATATATATATATATAGAGAGAGAGAGAGAGAGAGTATAATAAATGATATATATATATATATATATGTCTCATAGTGGTAATTTAAAGTTTGGTTATGGTGTTACAAGTTCCTTAGGGTCCATTAGGATGTTTTAGAGTCATTAAAAAATCCTTGTTTTTTTGTTTCTAGCCTCTTTAAGTATTTCTACCAAAATACTAAGTTTGAGAATTTGAATTTATAAACTATAATTAGTGTATATGTGTGTGTATGTGTGTGTGTGTGTGTGTGTGTGTGTGTGTGTGTGTGTGTGTGTGTGTGTGTGTATTTACATTCTTTATTCTTTGTTATTCTCTACATCAAACTCCCCAAGTGGGACAAATTTGAGTTCCTGCTCAAATGTGCATTGTTTTATTTCTTTCTTGTCTTCTAATTCTACCTTTGATGGTATTTTAAACTCCTCTTACTATTTCTCCTCTTGTCTTTCTTTTTTATTCCCAAATGATTTTTATTTATTTATTTCTTTGCTTTGGCTTATTTCCTTGTCAACTCCTCTTCTACCTCTATGAAGTAATTAACCTGTTGTAATTCTTTGTTCACTACATTTTCTATCTCTTCCAACTCTGATTTATCTTAACCATACTTGTACTCAATTCATTGGTTCTCACTATTCACCCTTGCTTCTACTCCATAGCCTCTTTCTTCATTGTTCATGGTTTTTTCAAGTACTCTTGGCTAGTATATCTTCTCATCAAATTTTCCTCCTTGGTCTTGATGCTCTGATGACACGTCACAAATGTGTTATTTCATCTTCAAATTCTTAGCATCCTCATTTAGCTTCTCTCTTGAATTGGCCACCATATATTCATACCAATCATCTAGCTCCTTCTTCTTGGCTTGTTTTCATCTCTCAAAGTCATCTTTATATTTATTCTCATTAGTTTTACCTACAATCATACATAAATAATTAGTCTTAAAATTTGGAAGCTCATGTGCCCTCAAATATGGGCATTATTTCCTATTATTATTTATTATCTTATGTTTCATCCTCTTCTCCATCATCTGGATAACTGATACTAATTTCATCTTTCTCATTTAAATTCATTTCATCCTTCATGATCACCTTATATTACCAAGGTGTTGACCACCTTCTTCCTCTTGTATACTAATCTACTCACTCATCCAAAACTTCTCAATCTGCCTCTTGAGTTACTTGAAAATTAACTTCTTATTCTCTCTCTTTCATCATGTTTGTCCTCTTTCTTCTCTCAATAATTAGCCTTATAGGTCACTGAAATTTCTTCTTTTTCATAACCCAACCATATTGGTCTTCTTCTTTCTAATTATGCTCTATCATGAGCATTACCTCCTCTACACTTTCTAGACTCTACCTCAACTCTTTCACTTCCTCTTCAAACTCTAATTCTTTCATTTAATTATTTTATTTCATATTCTCTCACTAGAAACCCTCATTAATTATGCATTTCATTATTATCTTCTCATATTTCATCTCCTTTCTATTTTTCCTTTATCTTCTTTGCACCTCACCTAGGTACACTAGTATTCACTTGAGAGTTTCTCTTTATTTGTCCTCACTTCGGACTTTCATTCTTATCTCTCTTGAGATTTTTATAGCTTATTAAAGGGTTGATAAAAATTCTCAACTCTCTTATTGTATACCTGAAATCTCAGCCTCATACTCTCTCCATTTCAATCTTTAACAAATTCAAATAACAACCTTCAATAAAAACTCAATCTATACCAAGAGATTACCTGCTCTAATAACACTTGATGAAGAGGAAACCTATAAAATTTAAATAAATGAGAACATGCACTAAATTCATTCCCTTTCCTAGCTCTAATAACTTGTCTTTAATCCCTAATAGTCTTTTTGAAATAGATCCTTTGCCCCTTCTTTATTCCTTTGATTGATTTTGCCTTCAATACGCTTCTTGCTTGTATAATGTTGTTTACTAAGATTTGGACATATCAATCTCACTTCATCATATACCTATACACTATATATCCCATCACCATCAACATTTACTCATACATCTTTTCCCATACTCCATCTTCCATTCTTCTTTAGACTTAACTCTCTCTCTCTTCACTTCTTTGTACATAGGCCTAAAAGCCTGAATCATGATCCATTTTTTTGTCCCTTTATGAGGACTCTTTATTCCCTCTCCCTATCTCTTTGAACACTCTCATATATCCAAATAAATGGAACAAACTATCAATAATAATTCTCCTTCCAATTCACACTTTCTTTTTTAGAGACTCTTCTCCTTGTAGCCCTCCTAAAGCACAAACCTCCTTGGTTTAAAAAAACTACAAAGGATATCAATAATATAAAACCAATTTTGAGTACCCAATATATTATTCTTGCATTATGTAAAGTTTCATGACTCATCTCTTAAGATAGACCACCTTGTTAGGGTGTGGAGCTAAAAGCTTCACCTTGTTGCAAATAGAAGGAGGAGGTTTCTGAGTATGCCACACCGACGTCGGTCAGGGGACGCAGAAGGGCAACCGGCATCGATAGAATATCAGCCGGCGTCGGTCACCTCCAGGAGGGCAGGGACCGACGTCGGTCACCTGTAGCGGTCAGAACTGCTGTTGACGAATAGTCAGTTAAGTGAACGCAGAGTTTGCATGTGAAGACCAGTTCGAGTCTTTGAGCCACCCGTCTAATTTTAGTGTATGCATGAGATCTATATAAGAGACTCATGGGCTATATTTTTATGTGGAAAATTTGGAGAAGAGATATGTGAAGCTTGGAGAGTTCTTCCCATGGTGGAATCAAGTAGGATTCCCCATGTGTGTTTAAGTAAGATCAGGGTTGATTTGCAGGGGTGTATGGATGCGAGGGTCAGAAAGGAGATCAGCGGGGTAGCTAGATCCAAGGTGACAGCAATACATCAGCAGGATCATGGAGAGATCTACTTGGAGTACGGTTGTGTACTCGATTATACAAATGTGCAATGAGGTGAACAACAGCTTGTGTTAGCTGTGTGTTGTGACCTATGAGAGAAGATTACTTAGGTGGGAAGATTACTTGGAGCCCTTGAGGAGGAAGCCTCACAGAGGTGGAAGAAGAGTGTGATCTCTTTATTGTAATTTCCTTTGTAATGAGTTGAATATAATTGTATATTGCCTCTCATATTCTGTGTGTCTTCTCATTGATAGTTATTTGTTCTTCTGGATTCCGCATGTTTAGTTGCTTATACATTGGTAATCATGTGTGCTCTTAAATCTGACAAGTTGTGTCAGAGCTTTGGGGAGTTTCGGTCCCATCAATTGGTATCAGAGCAAGGTTGGACGTTCTCAGAGCGAGCTTGACTAACAGATGGCCCAGATCTGTTAAGTGTTTGTTGATTACAGGTTACTCACAGGGGTTGCTGTTTGAGTGGGAGTATAGCAAGGCAGAAGAAGGTATGATGAGAATAAAGAAATCATGCACAGGGTTAGCACCACAAGGAGTGTGGTGGGTTGTCTTCAAGTGGGAGCTTGAAGAGGAATACAAGCCAGGATACAGATTAGACAGAGTACTAGTATGGGTATAGGTGTAGCTCTTTATCTCCAAGTGGGAGATTGTTAGGGTGTGGAGCTAAAAGCTTCACCTTGTTGCAAACAGAAGGAGGAGGTTTCTGAGCATGCAGTCACCGGCGTCGGCAGGCCACACCGACGTCGGTCAGGGGACGCAGAAGGGAAACTGGCATCGGCAGAATATCGGCTGGCGTCGGTCACCTCCAGGAGGGCAGGGACCGACGTCGGTCACCTGTAGCGGTCAGAACTGCTGTTGACGAACAGTCAGTTAAGTGAACGCAGAGTTTGCATGTGAAGACCAGTTCGAGTCTTTGAGCCGCCCGTCTAATTTTAGTGTATGCATGAGATCTATATAAGAGACTCATGGGCTGTATTGTTATGTGGAGAATTTGGAGAAGAGCTATGTGAAGCTTGGAGAGTTCTTCCCATGGTGGAATCAAGTAGGATTCCCCATGTGTGTTTAAGTAAGATCAAGGTTGATTTGCAGGGGTGTATGGATGCGAGGGTCAGAAAGGAGATCAGTGGGGTAGCTAGATCCAAGGTGACAGCAATACATCAGCAGGATCATGGAGAGATCTACTTGGAGTACGGTTGTGTACTTGATTGTACAGATGTGCAATGAGGTGAACAACAGCTTGTGTTAGCTGTGTGTTGTGACCTATGAGAGAAGATTACTCAGGTGGGAAGATTACTTGGAGCCCTTGAGGAGGAAGCCTCACAGAGGTGGAAGAAGAGTGTGATCTCTTTATTGTAATTTCCTTTGTAATGAGTTGAATATAATTGTATATTGCCTCTCATATTCTGTGTGTCTTCTCATTGATAGTTATTTGTTCTTCTGGATTCCACATGTTTAGTTGCTTATACATTGGTAATCATGTGTGCTCTTAAATTTGACAAGTTGTGTCAGAGCTTTGGGGAGTTTCGGTCCCATCACACCTGACTCAACACTCCCTTCAACCAATTAGGTCTCCATTAAGCCTAGTTCATGGCCAAAATAGGGTTTCTATACAAATACGTATTGTACGAGACTAAAAACACTATAAAACTCTTAAGAATGAATAATAACATATTATTAATAAGTCTCATCAATTTTCATGGGTGTAAATAATAATTATAACACTTTCCAATCTCAAACCCTATCTAGTCTTCACCACAGGGATGTGTAGGCCGAGAGCACAATAAAAGGATTTAAAAGAGTTTTATGACACTTCAATAAAAAATATCACTTAAAAATTTCTTCCCTAGATTTTATCAACTCTTCCAACCATTAATTTCCCTGGTCCAACTTTCAAACATCTTGTATAAGTCAAAATACAAGATTTATGGGTTCTTCGTAAGATTGTGTTAGGTCGAGAGGTAACACAAAGACCTAAAATGAACTCTAATAAATTTATTTCACTTAAAATACTTGGATAAGTACTTACCAGGATTAATATAACTTTTCCAACCATTGGTATCACTTATCCAACCTTCAAACTTCTTCTATAAGCTAAAACACAGAGTTTTTGGTCACTTTGATAAGACTGTGTGATAGTCTAAGTCATTTTTGGCACTTTAATTAATTTTTTAAATCACAAAGGAATTTTAAGATTAAAATATTCTTCCCAACCTTAACAAACCTTAATAAACAGCTCTTTGGCTTTAAAGAATCCACAAATCACTCCCACATGCAAATCAACAGAATTTTGTGTTCTCTTGACTAGACAGTTAAGGGTTTTTGTTATCTCAAACAAATATAAGACTATACAAAGATCCAAAAGGATTGTGTTTATAACCTAATACTATCCTCTTTTTTTATAAACTCAACCATTCAATAATATCATAGATAAATTCTCAAAATTACATCAATTACTTACCCTTCTTGACTATGCACAATCAAAATGGCTCCTCCACAGACTGTGTATACAATATTAAAGGAATTCAAAATATTTTGTTCTCAAAACTACTCCCTAGGAATCCAAATACATAATAAATAATAAAAAAATACCTTTTCATTTATTATATAATCAAAAACAACCAAATGACACTTCCACCAACCTCTCTTTTCTCTTAAATCTTTTCTGACAGAAAATAGGGTTATTTAATTTGGGTTGTGTATTTGGACCTTCACTTGTAGGTTAACCATAAACATTCAATTTTCATTAAAATAAAATAATTATATAATATTAAATACATACCAATGATCATTTCCATTCACAACTATATTCTTCAAACAAGGATTTCTTCATTGATCTCCACACTATATACAACATTTTAACTAAGGTAAACAGGGTCTATTTGATTCTTGATCTTTCTTTCCTTTTTCATTCCTAAAACCTCTATCTACTTACTCCTCTACCACCATAATTTATTCTCACACCACTTTATTTATGCTTTTTATTCTTCTATTATATCAAACATGCAAACAAGCTTCCTATTTTTGCTAGTCCATGTTGAAGGGCAGTTATAATAACCATTTTCTTGACATTTGCATTGTCTATCATATTGAGCATGTTAATAAACCTATGCTCACCCACTTAGGACCATATAGGACCATTTATGAATATTAATAAACCTTTACATACCCCACAATACTCAAACATTACACTAAATCATAATTTATAAATTTAAATTTTCAAACTCAGTATTTTGATGGGAAAACTTCTAGAGGCTATAAACAACAAACAAGGATTTTTTAATGACTCTAAAACATCCTAATGGACTCTAATGGAATCCTAACATCCCAAACCAAACTTTAAATGACCATTATGATACATTTAAATATATTTACATTCTCGATTCTTTATGATGCTCTACATCAAGCTCCCCAAGTGGGATAAGTTTGAGCTCCTACTCAAATGTGTGTTGTTTCATTTATTTCTTGTCTTGAAATTCTACCTATGATGGTCTTCTAAGCTCCTCTTATATTTATTATTTCTTATCAACTGATTCTTATTTATTTGTTTCCTTGCTTTGGCTAGTTTCCTTGTCAACTCCTCTTCTATTTCTATGAAGTACTTGACGTGCAGTAATTCTTTGTTCAGTACATCTTCTATCTCCTCAGGCTCTAATTTATCTTCACCATACTTGGTCTCACCTAGCTAGTTCTCATTCTTCACCCTTCTACTCCATAGCATCTTTCTTCATTATTCATGGTTTGTTCAAGTACTCTTGGCTGGTATATCTTCTCATCAATGTTTTCTCCTTGGTATTCATGTTTTAATGACTTCTCATAAACATGTTCTTCTTTCATATTCAACTTCTTAGCATCCTCCTTCAACTGCTCTCTTGCACTAGCCACCATCTGTTCATACCAGTCATCTAGCTCATTCTTCTTGGCTTGCTTCTAGCTCTCAAAGTCATCTTTCTCATTCTAAAAATCATATGTATTCTCAATAGTTTCACATAAAATAGTACACAAAAAATTAGTCTTAAAACTTGGAGGATCATGTGCCACTCTTGATGCCTCAAATATTGGCATTCTTTCTTCTTATTATTTCTCATCTTGCATTTCATCATCTTCAACATCATTTGGATAACTGATACTCATTCCTTCTTCTTCCTTCAAATTCATTTCATCTTTCATGATCACCTTATCTTTACCAAGGTGTTGATTACCTTCTTCCTCTTACATACTAATCTACTCACTCATCCAAACCTTCTCAATCTGCCTCTTGAGTTGATTGCAAATCAACTTCTCTTTCTATTCCCTTATGTTTCTCTTCTTTTTCTCTTAATAAGTAGCCTTATAGGCCACTAAACTTTCTTCTTTTTCATAACCCAACCATATTGATCTTCTTCTTTTTGCATTTGCTCTATCATGAACATTACCTTCTCTACACTTTATAGACTCTGCCTCAACTCTTTCACTTCCTCTTCAAACTCTAATTCTTTAATTTTATTATTTTCTTTCATATTATCTCTGTGGAAACCCTTATCAACTATGCTTTTCATTATCATCTTCTCATATTTCATCTCATTTATATCTTGCCTTTATCTTATTTGTACCTCACCTAGGTACACTAGTCTTCATTTGAGAGTTTCTCTCTATTTGTCCTCACTTAGGACTTTTATTTTTCTCTCTCTTGATATTTTTCTAGCTCTCTTCAATGGTTTCTCAAACTTCTCAACTCTCTTACTATATACTTGTAATCGTAGCTTCATACACTCTCCATTGTAATATTTAACAAATTCAAATAGCAACCTTCAATAAAAACTCAATCTATACCAAGATATTACCTGTTCTGATACCACTTGATGAAGATGAAACATGTACACTTGAAATAAATGATAATATTCACTAACTTCATGCCCTTACCTTGCTCTAAAACATGTCTTTAATCCTTGATAGTCTTCTTGAAATAGATCCCCTGCCATTTCTTTACTCTTTGATTATTTTTACCTTTAATAGGATTTTTACTTGCATAATCTTCTTTAATAAGATTTGGACATCTCAATATCACTTCATCAAATATATATACACTCTCTCTCATCACCATCAACATCTTCTCATACATATTTTCCCATATTGCATCTTCCATTCCTATCAAGACTTAACTCTCTCTCTTTTTGCTTCTTTGTACATAGGCCTAAAAGCCTAAAGTATGATCCAATTTTCTTCTCCCTTTATGAGGAATATTAAGGCCATATAACTATCTATTTGATCACTCTCATATATATAAATCAATGTAATAAACTATAAATAATAACTATCCTTCCAACTCACACTTTCTTCTTTAAAGACTATGTTCCTTGTAGCCCTCTTAAAGCACAAACCTCCTTGGTTTAAAAAAACTATAGAGTATCTAAATAATATAAAAACACTTTTGAGTACCTATTATTCCCTTCCTACTTCATGCAAATTTTCATGACTCGACTCTTAAGAGATACCACCTGACTCAACACTCCCTTCAACCAATTAAGTCTCCATTAGGCCTAGTTTAAGGCAACACGTGGGTTTCTATTCAAATCTATATTGCACCAGACTAAAACAACCATAATACTCTTAGGAATGAATAATAACACATAAGTACAAAGTTTCATCAATTTTCATTTGTGGAAACAATAGTTATATCACTTTCCAATCTCAAACCTTAGCTAGTTTTCACCAGAGGCCTATGTAGGCCGAGAGCACAATAAAAGTATTTAAAAGAGTTTTATGACACTCAAATCCAAAATATCACTTTTAAAATTTATTCACTAAATTTATTCAACCTTTATAATCATTAATTGCATTGGTCCAACCTTTAAACATCTCCTACAAGTCAAAATACAAGGTTTATGGGCTCTTTGTAAGACTATGTTAGGCTGAGAGGTAACACAAAGACCTCAAATGAATTTTAATCAATTTATTTCATTAAAATAATTTTATAAGGACTTAATAATATTAATACACATTTTCCAACCATTAGTTTCACTTATACAGCCTTCAAAGTTCTTCTATAAGCCAAAACATAGAGTTTTTGGTCACTTTTATAAGATTGTGTGATAGTCTGAGTGATTTTTAACACTTTAATTATTTTTTTTAAGACTCAAAAAGGATTATGAATATTTACCAATGTTTATACAACATTAATACACCTTATCCAATAGTTATATATCTTTAAACAATTCACAAATCACTATCACATGCAAATCAACAGAATTATGTGTTCTCTTGACTACACAGTGCAAACGTGTTTATTATCCCAAAAAAATATAAGACTATTTGGACCTCTAAAAATATTGTATTGATAAACTAATAATATCCTATATTTTTATAAACTAAACCATTCAATAATATCATAGGTAAATCCTCAAATTTACATCAATTGCTTGCCCTTATTGACTGTGCATAACCAAAATGGCTCCTCTAAAGACTATGCATACAATATTGAAGGAATTAAAAAGATTTTGATATCCAAAATGATACCTAAGAATCTAAATACATAATAAACACTCAAAAAGTACTTATACCTTTATTATAAAATAAAAAACAACCAAATGACACTTCTACCAACCTTTCTTTTCTCTTAAATCTTGACTGTGATAAAATATAGGGTTATTTAACTTGGGTTGTGTATTTGGAATTTCACCTATAGGTTAAGAATAAAAATTAAATATTCATTCCAAAAAAAAGTCATATAATATGAAACACACACCAATTATAATTTTCATTCAAAATTATAATCTTTAAACAAGCTTTTATTCATTGATCTCCACATTATATATAGAATTTTAACCAAGTTAGACAAGCTCTATTTGATTATTGATCTTTATTGCCTTTTTTAGGCTTAAAAACTTTATCTCCTTTATCCTATACCACCTTAATCTATGCTCACACCCCTTACTTTATGATTTTTATTCTTCTAAAACATGCAAACAAGTTTCCTATTTCTACTAACCCACGTTGAAGGGCAGATACAACAACTATTTTCTTGAAATTTGCATTGTCTATCATAATGAGCACATTAATACACCTATGATCACCCACTCAGGACCATATAATACCATTTATAAAAATTAATCAACCTTTACATACCTCAAAATACTCAAACGTTACACTAAATCATAGTTTATAAATTCAAATTTTAAAACTTAGTATTTTGGTGGGAAAACTTTTGGAGGCTAAAAACATTAAAATGAGGATTGTCTAATGACTCTAAAACATCCTAATGGACCCTAAGGGACTCCTAACACCCCAAAAAAAAAATTTAATTACCACTATGACACACACACACACACACACACACACACACACACACACACACACACACACACACACACACACACACACACACACACACACACACACACACACACACATTTTATTTTTTATTTTTTCAAAAATAAAAGTGTCGATAACTTTTATTCCATCTGAAGAGGTGAAAAGGTACAACCATAATACCAATAGATGGTAAGGAGAAATAGATCATAAAATGTCCTTCAAGTTATTACCATGGGTAATAAGAATTCAATCCAAAATACTCATAGGGAGATAGAGCCTCAACTAGGGGGAAGTCCACAGTGATAAAGCTATAACATATGTTGAGTATGCCTCCCAACATAGAGACAATACATCAACATATAATTTAGGTGAGGGACAGTACCTCCTCTAAGACGGAACTATTTCCATCTTTTACCTGTATGTGAATTGAACCCTCTATAATATCACAAGAACTCTTTGCCAGTGCATCAGCTTCATTGTTCTATTCATGAAAGACATGTGTGAAGGAGAAAAACTAAAAATGTGTGAGGCGATCTTTTCCTCTATTATATAGGTTTGTGAGTGGATAGTGTATACAAATTTTTGTACCATTCATCCAATCACACACAATATTTTAATCCAATTAGAATGATATGACATAGATGTTTCTATCCATTGCTATGTTTAAAGCCATGAAAACTGCTTGTATCTCTATGAAGTTATTGGTTTGTAGGCATGTTCTTTGCTTGAAGGAAATGGTAGTGGAATGGTAATGTATAATTCCACCTACACTGTTGAGACCCAAATTTCCATGACAAGCACCATCCATAAAATAAAAATAATTGGAAGAATCAATTTGAAGAGGAAGAAGAAACCTTTTTTTTTGGGGGTAGGGGGACGCTGTGGCAGTATGGAGAAATTGAATTTGTAAACTGAGGAAAAGATAGAGGGAGTGGTTACATTAAAAATAGCTAGATTTCTAATAATCCAAATGCTCCAACACATTGTTAAATTCATATCCTTAATGGATATTGAAAGTCCTCTATAAACATTCCATTTTGACCATGCTTCTAACAACGTGTCTCCATTTTAGTCCAAAAAGAGTTGGGGTTTTTTGATAGCTACCCATACTTCTTTTGTGAAAATGCAGTGAATAAAAATATGGTTGATGGTCTCATCCTGCTCCCTACATAGGAAGCACATATCAAGACCCTCCCATCCTCTATGAATCAGGTTATTCCAAGTAATCAGCTTATTATTTAAAGCCAACCAAAAATGTAGTTTAGCCTTGGGAAGAGCTTGTATCTTTCAAAGGTGCCTTCACCACCATTATTGATTTGTAAAAATTAAAGGGTCCTTGGTAGCCTTATATCCCAACTTAACAACATAGTGACCCCCATCATTATTATAGGCCCAGAGAAGCTTATCAATCTTCTCTGTGAGATAAATGGACTTGTTTATGAGCTCCTCCTGAAACTTGTTCCAAATCAGTGCATCATCCCCTTCGATCCCAATGATAGAAGTTGTTTTCCATCCAACTTGCCATTGAGAGCCCAAATCATTGTCCCAGATATCATGTAAAGTATATAGAGAGAGTTGATCAAGAGAGGTCATTAATGAGGTAGGGAACTTGAACACACCTAAAACTCCAATGATAGTGTCCTTGCCAATTTTTATCTTGGTCTGATCCCCTGGTTACCATGCAAGATAGTCTACAATGAGAGGAAAGCTAAGAATAATGGATTTTTAGAAGATAGATGCCCCAGAGAATCTCTTGGGATGAGTCCTGATCCATTCCTCTAGGGAGAGAGGAAACATGTATTTTTGAAGAAGAATTTGTTGCCAAAGACAATTCTTTGAAATGAGGCTCCACGCCTCCTTTGTTGTCAAATCTTTAGAGAAACAAGATAACTCTTTGATGCCCTATCCTCCTTCTAATTTTGGTAATGTGATGGAGATCCATTTGATAAGTGGTATCAGGCATTGTTCCTTGTTACCCATCCAAAAGAAGTGTATGCACATGTTACATATTTTATTGAGAATGATCTGAGGTAAAAAGACTAAAGAGAGCCAATAAATTAGGATGGCTTCTAATACACTCTTGATAAGAACCAACCTCCTAGCCATGGAAATACCCCTATTTCACCATAAAGCTATTCTCATTTTTAACTTATACATCAACCAGAACTAATATTTGACCTTTTATTCATTTATTTTGATAACAAACCCCAAGTATTTAATGCCATTATCTATAATCGTGATAATGAAAGGCAGCACTATGTGAATATGATGGTTGGTTATCTATGTAATGTGGAAAAAGTATATAACAAATTTTATCTGATTGATGACCATACCAGTCACCGAGGATAATAGCTTGATAATGCATTCTAGACATTTTGCTTCTCTGATAGAACCATGCTAAAAAATGAGAATATCATCAACAAAAAGAATATGGGAAAGATTGGTTGTTCTTTCAATATAGACACCTCTCAAATTCTCGATATTCTTCTCATTATCAATATGATGACTTGGGGTTTGCACAATAATTAGGAACAAGAGAGGTGATAGAGGGAAACCTTTTCTGAGTCCTTAGGAAGGAGTGAAGAAAGATGAAGCAGACCCATTGATAAGGATAGCAAAGGAATCAGACTGATAACAATCTTCAATCTAATTGATAAAATGGTTATCTATGCCCACATGTGTGAGAATGAGTATGAGATAAATCCAATTAACTCTATCAAAATCTTTAGATAGATCAATCTTAAGTAGAAAAGAAGGCCTGGACTTTGTTTTGATGGTGTGTGAGACCTCTTGGGTTGTACCAACAACATCATGAATGTGTCATTGATCAAGGAAGCCAAATTGATGAGGGGAGATGTGCTTATAGAGAATGGGCTTGAGGTAGGATGCAATAATTTTTGAAATGATTTTATAAATACAATTACAAAGGGAGATAGGATAGTAATGTTAAAAAATAGTAAGGTTTGTACTTTTTGGAATGTTTGCAATAAAGGTTGAGGAGAAAGGGGCTTGTATCTTGTCACTTTTTTTGGATTCCTCAATTCCTAAGAGTAGATATTTTACAATAACATCCCAAAAACCCAAATAGAATTCCACCATCCATCCATCTGGCCCAAGGGCCTTCCTAGCTTGAAAAGTTTTGAGAGTTTTATGAAGCTCCTCAATGGTGATTGGGTTGAGAAGGTGTACATTTTGCTGCTCATCCACCCATCTATCAAAGAAGGTGGTCACCGCCAAGACATCTTCAATATTTTCCCATGGCTATTTTGAGTAGATGTGATGATAGTGAGTAACCATTGCCTTTGAGATGGAATTGTAATATGAACAAACAACATCATCCTTGTCTATAATGTTCTAGATGGTATTTTTTCCCTCTCATCCAATGCTTGATGAAGAAAGAATTTTGTATTGTCATCCCCCTCCTTTAACCATATATCACAACTCTTCATTCTCCATTTTGCTTCCTACCAGGCTAAAAGACTAATTTTTTCCTGTTAAAGTGTTTTTAATTCCCCAAGTGTTTCATCCTAAAAATCCACCTGTTGGAAAGAAGCAAGGCAGGTGTTTACATTATCTTCCACCATTTAGAGTTTTTTATCATTGTCCTCAAATAAAGATTTTGACCACTTTTTGGTTGCATCCTTGACCATAATGAGATTTTTATGTAGGTTGATCATGGCATGATCTCCAAAATAAGGAGAGAAAGGTACCCAAGTTTCCTTAATGAGATTTTTAAATTCCTCATATTTTAACCAGTGTGGGTTGAATTTGAATGGTGTAAGAGATTGTTTATGACCATCAAACAACTCCAAAAAAATAGTACAGTGATCTGAAGTAAATTGATTTAGTGTAGAAGCCCTATATGCTTTCATTTAAAGGATGAGCCCTTCCTTCAGAAGAAAGTGATCTAATATTTTTGAGATACCTTGAAAACCAACTCTATGATTTGACCCCATTGGTTATATCTTATCTAGTACAACATCAACCAAATTATTTATTTCCAAATATTGTAAGAAGCAATTGGCTAAAGGGTCCTATCATGTATGCACTCCCGATATTTCATTGAGATGTGTGGTGAAATTATGATCTCAACCAAGTACAAGGTGTGGTATTCTAAGAATGCTAGATGCCTCTAAAGAGTCCCAAAAATACTTTCTCTAGTGTGAAGGAGCATAAACATTTAAAATGTCCAAATCTAATGATAAAGATTTTGAGTGGAGAGTTACCAAAATGTAGGAGGTAGCTAGTTGTGTGTGTCTATGTTTTAGAGAATGGTTCCAACCAATAGCTAAAATCCATAAATTACTAATGGAGCTGCACATAATGAAGGTCCAGTCTAGAAAACATTTGTGGAGATGTTTTTTTGTATCCTCCTCTGAGCACATCATTTATTGAAGAAGGAGTAAACTGGACTTGTGTTTTTGAGCCAATATCTTTAGGGACATTTTTTTGGGCATTCCCAATACCTCTAGCATTGAAAGATGTGAGAATCATTTGGGACCTATTTTGGGGCTACATTGCCAAGGGCCCAGGGAATAGTTTGTTACTTGCCATGAGAAACATCAAGTTTAGCTTCCATCCTTGCATGTGACATCCTTGAAGGCCTACCTCTATTGACCACAAGGGGAGAAGTTTTGAGAGAATCTGGTCCTCTAACCTTTGGGGTCTAAAAAATCTATTGCTTTAAAGCCTTAGTTTGGGATCTTGTATGATATCTTCTTTCACTGGAGGGTTCTAAGACCAAGGAAGAAGAGAGAGTGTGTGTCCAAATTTTATCTTCACCAATTGAATAGGAGGAAGGTTTTTGTGAGTCAATTGGACTCATCCTAGACACCTCAATATGTTACTCTAAGAAATGTTGATCCTAAGATGAAGGTATTAGCTCCCTAAAAGAGGGATATTTTTTTGATGCTTTATGGAATTAATCATAAACTATTGCCATTTGAAGAAAATTGGTGTAATTCTTAATTACCCAAGGCTCAATTGTAGAGGAGTGGGTCTATTCATTCCTTTCATTTTTTAGAATGGGTATAATCCCAATTTTTTGATTACCTCAATTTTACATCAATGAAGAATTTCTAGTATATGTTGCTTCCAATTCAAAATTTCCCCCATGTGTTTGCTCAGTAGTATACTCCTTATTTTTGGGGAAAACAAACTCTTGCAAATTTATATCAGATTGAACTCATTGAGAGATAGAGGGTGGAATAGTTTAGTCCTCCTTACAATTACCACAAGGTGTAATAATAGAAGGGTATATAGAAGTGGGAGGTTTTTCCTTAAACTCACCTTTTGAATCTAGTTTAAAGGAATCTAATTTAAAATTTGATTGTTGCTCCAGTATGCTACAAAAAATTTCTAAGATAGTGGTTGAATGTGACTCTCCATGGATATTTTATGAATATGTAATGATGTTCAAGGGAGCACCACTAGGGATGTTATTTTTCCCATTGACAAAAACACTACCCTGAGATGAGGATCGATGGTGTAGAGCACAGGTGGTTTTTATATGTTCGTAGGTGTGGCAAAGGGAGGACCTAAAAGGAACATTTTTGTAATCAAATATCTAAATAAATCTGGATTCCCCTGTGATAAACTTAATGGATTTTAGCAAACCATGGGCAACTTCCATTTCCACATACATGATCATCACCGAGGTGTTTTGTTTTAGAAGGGTGCCTAGATCCACTTTTAGGAAAGTTCTTAGCTAGTCACCAATGAGTTTGAAAATCTCTAGTTCCCACAACTCGATGATAAGACCTGGCATCTTTACCCATATAGCCATGGTTCTAATAAACTCCCTATTTGGGTCAAAACCTGTTTTCCATCTAGTAAAGGTCAAAGTTGCTCTCCCCCAGAACCATGGGCCTTCTAAAGTGATCTGCTATCAATCCTTTAGTGATCTAAAAATAAAGATGATGTATCCTTTTCCTCCTCTGTGTATTGTGGGAGTAAACCCCAAGATCGATTCTCAGGTGTTGAGTGCCCATCTTTGTAGATCTGCATCCTTGTAAAATTGATTTAGAAAACATCCTATAAGAGCTTGCTTTGTATATTTTAGAACATTCACTTGGAAGAGGCTTGAGTTGGTGAATGCCTATGTAGGAATGGTATAAAGTTTGAAACATTGTTACTTTGTTCTATGAATTCTTCTTTTCTTTGACTTATGTGTGGCATCTGTAGGTGTCCCTATGAATGGAGCCACTCCCTATGGGAGAGGGAAGTCATTGTTCATTTCACCCAAGTTTTTTCCAATGATATTTACAAAATTTTAACCTAGCCGATGTGCTTGGAAATTTTTTTGTGCCTGTAGACACCAAAATTGTGTCTACTCCTTGGTCAACTCCCCCTTGGTCCCCTTGGTCTGCTTCTAAACATTTCTAACCCATACACTTATTAATTTAAAATAAATTACCTATTTTAAATTAATAACACCTCCATTGACACCTCACCATGGACACATCACCCTTGACACCTCACCCATGACACCTCACCTCGGATTCCTTGCCCTTGGATACCTCATTTATCACCCCATGACTAATCTAAGACCTATTTCAACTCCCCCCACTAATTCTCACACCCATTAAACCCACCTTCAGACTGTTTATCAATGACAATTGACCCTGGCAGATGGAAGAACAGGCAAAAGGCTAATTTTAGCCTTTTTACCCATTCTCTAGCCACCGACGTCAGTCAATAGTCGACCGATGCTGACGGTATCACCGACTTCAGTTGATTAAAGCAGACCCAAAGGTGAATTTTCAGATCTGAATGTGAACCCTCTTGCTCTAAATCCAACTTCTCTTGCTCTTCAACTCTTGGCACATCAAAGGCAGGGTTTGGGATGAGACACCATCATTCTGTCATCACTCTCCAGGCTACAAGCACTCTGTAGAATTCACTCCACACCAAATTGAAGGTTGTACGAGATTTCCTACATCAGTCGCATCAGGTACAAACATCTTACACCTCTGGTTCTTCAGCAAGCAAGAGCTAAGTATTCTTCTTCTATTTCATTTCAGTACTTTAAAAGGCATTGGTAATTAGTCAATTTGCTACTTCTAAGTGCTGTAGACCAGACCCGACTTGACTTTCTTCCTAGAGAGGCTGAGAGGCCTTCCCCATATCCTTGCTCTTTTTGACAACCTGTCCTCTACCCCTTGTCCCTCTTAAGACTCTATTGACTCCCCTGCAATCTTGCACAGACCCGAACTCCTTCCAGACCCCTCTATCGACCATAAACCTATCTAGAATTTGCTCAAGGCCATTGCCCTGACCGACATCGACCATTTCCACTTTGAGGGGGAATACCTCATCCCTCATCTGGGGCAACCAACTCCTATTTTTGTCTTGCAGTTCACCAGAACAACCAACAGGACAAAAATGACCTTATCCCATACCTGGGGCAACTTACTCCTATTTTTGTCTTGCAGATCGTCAAGAACAACCAACAAGACAAAAAGGGGCAAATGTAGACACCAAAATTGTGTCTACTCCTTGGTTGACTCCCCCTTGGTCCCCTTGGTCTGCTTCTAAACATTTCTAACCCATACACTTATTAATTTAAAATAAACTACCTATTTTAAATTAATAACACCTCCCTTGACACCTCACCATGGACACATCACCCTTGACACCTCACCCATGACACCTCACCTCAAATTCCTTGCCCTTGGATACCTCATTTATCACCCCATGACTAATCTAAGACCTATTTCAACTCCCCCACTAATTTTCACACCCATTAAACCCACCTTCAGACCATTTATCAACGACAATTGACCTTGGCAGATGGAAAAATGGGCAAAAGGCTAATTTTAGCCTTTTTATCCATTCTCTAGCCACCGATGTCGGTCAACAGTCGACCAACACCAGTGGTATCACCGACATCGGTTGATTAAAGCAAACCCAAAGGCAAATTCTCAGATCTGAATGCAAATCCTCTTACTTTGAATCCAACTTCTCTTGCTCTTGGACTCTTGGCACATCAAAGGCAGGCTTTGGGATGAGACACCAGCATTCTATCATCACTCTCTAGGCTACATGCACTCTACAAAATTCAATCCACTCCAGATTGAAGGTTGTACGAGATTTCCTACATCAGCCGCATCTGAGACAAGCATCCTACACCTTTGGTTCTTTAGCAAGCAAGAGCTAAGTATTCTTCTTCAATTTGCTATCTCTGATTACTGTTGAGACACAGTCTGACTTTCTTCTTGGAGATGCTGAAAAGCCTTTCCTTTATCTTGACCCATTTTGACAACTTGTCCCCCACCTTTGTCCTTCCTAAGACTTTGTCCACTGCCCTGCACCCCTGCACAACCTTTTTAAATCTCCTAGATCATTCTATCGACCACAGACATTCCCTGGGACCCATCCAAAACCTGTCCAAGGCCATTGCCTTGACTGACATCGACCATTTCCCCTACCGACGTTGGTAGACTAACTGACATCGGCAACTTTGACCAACTGATGACGACAGAACTACCAACATCGGTGACTATGACAAATCAATAGTAGAATATAGGTATGCATTATCTTTATTTATTTTGTTTAGTCTTTCACCATTTCTCTTTCTAGCAACATTCTTTTATCAACTAGTGGACTGTCATCCCTCAAGGAAGTCTTTCCACTTCTGGGACCGAGCTTTGCTTGGCAGTCCACCATATATCTATCTAACAATTTCTTTGTTTGAGTCTCTTTCTCTCTACAGGTGTCGTCCTCTACAGCCAAATAGGAGCTCCTTCAATCATCTGGATAACGGTGCACAAACTTCATCCAGGTACGTACAAACCCCTGACCATTATCTTTAGTTTCTTATTTCTTTTGAATGTGAAAAATGAAGTAGAAACATTCTGGCACGCTCGGTGGGACCCTTGAAATATTTCTTGGGTTCATCATTCATTTTCTTCTAAAAGCAAACATTCATATAGGTGCATTAGATTTCTTCTTGCTCCTTCTTCTATCTCTTTATTCCAAAAAGACATCATAAACGGAAGTTAAAAAGAATCTCTTTCTTTTTCTTCTTGTCACCTTTTCTTCTTGCATCTTAGAGTAGTGAAGTTCATGCTCTTAACCTTTTCCTAATTATTTGCATCCAAACAAAACATTTCAATTTGGGTTAAAAATATATTGCATTTCATTCTTGCTTTAATGCATTTTTAGCTTATCTAGTAATTAAAAATGCAATATGAATAAAGTGTAGTGCACTTATGTTACACGACCAGACCACTTTCACAATCAAACATCTAAACATACCTGAGACAAGGTCCGACTAGGATTTCATCACCTAGTGGATACCTTACCCTTCTTGGTAATCCTACTTGGACTTCACTACCAAGGGGAGAACCCACTCTGTTCTCTGGCAGAGTATAAACTCTAGGGGAAGTATATACTGGCTAAGTGACCCAGCTTATCTCTGGGCTCATGAAGTGAGGGGAGCAAGATCCTAGCACCAGGCCACATACGGAACCTAATACAGATTTTGAGCACCAAAACTAACCCAAAACCAACCTTAGACTGCCTCTTTTAGGACCCATTCTAAAAGCCCAACTTCCCAAACACACTCTTCTAAGGCATAAGCCAACAAGACTCTAAAACTTATTCTTAAGAATTTAACGTTTAGAGGTTGCTTGTCTTCATCTATTTTTTTGTCTCTGTCTGGTTTTTTGAGCTGGTGATGTCGCATTCTGAGCTCCAAGAACAACTCGAAACTTTCTTCTTTCTTCCAAAAATTTTCAATTTTTTGAAGTTTCTAGAAATACACAATAACCGACATTAGTTTTTCCACCGACATCAGAAACTGATCTTCAACAACATCGGTTATCTGACCGACATCAGCAACTTACCTCACTGACATTGGTTTTACTACCGACGACGGTCACTGTCCAAAATTTTTCTTCTCAAAACAGCAAGCTAAAAACCTGACCTTTTTGTTGTTGAAAACACATTTTAGTTTTCTAAGGCTGAAACATATAGTTTTCAAAATCTAAACCCCCCTTTGCCTTGGATGGTTTTGACACATAGTCAAACCAAAACTCTTGTTGACCACGCAAGGCAACAACCACTCCCGCCTTCGCCTTCTATATCAAGTCCTCTAATGGAGTATCATTCAGACACTGAACGTACTCCTATCCAACCAACCCCAACACAACCCCATATTGTTCTCAAAGGGGACCAAGACTTTGAAAGATTCCTTGACCTCAATGTCAAGGCTCTTTAGCACTATCTTGCAAGAAGTCAAACGTGAGACTCTTCGGGCAACCCAGTTTATGAGATGCCAACTTCCTTAGTTGACATGGAAATTATATCAACGGCCTCTATAACTCAACCCATGGTCATCTAGGCCTTTACCTCAACTAACAACCCGACCATGACCAATCTTCAAAGTGTGGCCTCTCCTTCTATTTTTGGACCTACCTCTATTGGTGTTTTGGTACCCCCTCAACCACAAACCGATCAACAAAGTTCTACACCATTCCAAAACTTAACTGTCTCCATCCCACCTACTCTTGCACCCATCAACACAAGGGTGGCTACTCATCCTTTTGCTAATGTTGCCACCACTCAACCACCTTTGGCAGCACCTAGTCAAGTTTTGCCTTATAGCTTCATAACACAACCACCCTTGACTTCAACATCAGTCCCTATGACTAGTTACCAATATGTTGCGCCTATACAAGCGCAACCAACTACATCATATGCCCCTCCTAACTCCTTCCAAGCACCTTACAACTTAGGGGGTGCCCCACCTATCAATCCACCAGTTGATCTAATCAAGATGCTGATGGATAAGGTGTCTAATCTTGAGACATCCATTTCAGGTTCAAGAAATGTTCTCTCATATGAACAAATCTGTAATGAACCTATTCATCCTTCAGTCCCAATCTGACCATATCCTAGTCAGTGGGAACTTCCCAAGTTTACTCACTTTCAGAGTAAGGAGGACCCACAACAACATCTATGAGCGTTCAGACATGCTTATTACCTTATAGCACATGATGATGCATTATTACTACGCACATTTCCCATATCACTTTCTGGTGCTGCCCTTGATTGGTATAGTTCTATTACCAGTCACTCTCTATTTTCCTTCACTCAACTCGCCCAATTATTTCTCAACCACTTTTCAATCAACATAACTAAAAAGGTCTCCATCACGAACCTATATTCTATCAAACAATTCGACAATGAATCCATAGCTGATTTCATTGCTCGATGTAGAAGTTTAATCAACCAACTCTCCTTTTCTTTACCTCAACCTGAGCTCATTGAGCTCTTTTCACAAGTGTGTGCCAAACACATTTCATCTACCTTGCGGGTCCAAACACTCCGCACATTTGACAAAGCTTTCACCATGGCCAAGAAGCTTGAACTCCATGCTGTCGAAGAAAATAAAGTCAAATTGCATAGTAAAAATACTAACGCAAAATCAAATGACTCTTCTTCCAAATCCTCTTCCTCTAATTCCAAGTCTAAGGGATCAGCAAATGCTGTGGTACTTAGATCATCATCATCTACCACAACTAATCAATCCAAACCTTCCACATCTCAAAGCATTACACGACAGTTCCAACAACGATATGTACAGCGTCAATATACTCCAATTGGAAAATCATATGCATCTGTGTTGGATAAACGAGTTAAACAAGGAGTCCTCAATCTCCCCCAAATTTGACCACCACCTCAATTCGAACCCTCAAAAGCCATCCCTACATGGTATAGGGAAAATGACTTTTGTCATTATCACTGTGTCAAAATCCATGACATAAACAACTACAAAACCTTAAAAAACATTGTCCAAGACGTGATAGATAAAGGTGATCTTGTTTTGGATAACCCAAATGCGCCACCTAACCAAAACATAGACATCTTTAGACAACCTTTCCCTAACCATCCCCCTAGTCAAAATAACATTCAGACCATGGCCAATGACCCCCAAGAGCGTAATATACACACAGTCAACATGGTTTTGCCTCCCATCCCTAACCAACCTCTTCCACAAATTGAAGAGGTTAATCAACCTATTTGTCCATCACAGGAAAAAGAGCCTTCTTCTCCTATTTCTCCACCACAGGTAGAAGAACCTTCTTCTCCTATTTGTCCCCCACAGGTGGAAGAACCTTCTTCTCCTATTAGTTCTCCATCTATCCCTCTTATATTGGAGGACACTTTAACCATACCAGCACTGCTAGCCCCACCTTCATCCTTCCTACTACCAATGGAGGACCCTACCTTTCCTGCTCCTCAACCACAAGTAGAAGGCACAATCATCCCTGCCCTTTATCCTCATGAGGAGTCACATTCTCCAATTCCTTCTCCACCAAGAGAAGAACTTATCTCTTCACCTACTTCGACTGAAGATGATCCAGTGATGATTCTTTCTCACCTTTGGCCTGAGATCGCTGCATCTAACACATTTCTGATCTCACAACCACCCACATCTTCTAAAAAACCAAAGCCTCATCCAACATCTTCCAAACCATTCTCTTGATTGGTAGAGAACTTAGGATTTCTCCATTCGAGGAAGTTAGAGCATGAGGCATTATGGGAGTGACATAAAGCTCCTCATCTTACACATCCCACTTCATCTTGTACTAACGACCCTCCTTCGACAAAATCTCCTAAATTATCCAACAAGGACCAGGCTTCTACTTCCAAATCTTTAGAAGCTCAACCATCCACATCTGAACCTAAACCCTCACAAACATCCTCTATACCAACACCGATTAAATCCCTTAGTGTTCGCCCCTTATCTAGCCTCACTCACCCACAAGTGAAGGTAGACTTGAACCTTACCTCGCACAATAGTGGTCCTCAAACCAAACTATAGAAGGCTACTAAACCATATCAGAGAACCCCTCCTCCACCATCATCATTGCCCTCTATTTTGGGCCCTCATCCTTCTACCTTAATTAGAGTGCTCCCAACACCTAACAGAAACAAGTTGCCTCCATTACTCCCTTTACCCACCACAAACCTACCTCCTCTGAAAAATTTGGCACCCCTCACAAAGAAAGTGTCATCTAAACGAGTGGTCACACCACCAACCCAAAAGGTGGTACGGAAGTCTCCCTCAACAACTCCCAAACAAAAGTCATCAACACCTAGTGCATCAACAAGCACAGACCCCTTAGTGGGTTCATATGCTTTGATACTACACTGACTTTTGCAAACTTCTAGCATCACTCTTCCCCCTATTAAGATATTTCAACCTCACAGACCAAAATCGTCTTGGTTTGATGACACTAAAATTTGCCTATATCATCGCACACCTGGACATGACACTAAAAATTATTGTGCCCTTAAGGTTGCCATTTGCCATTACTTGGAAAAAGACACCCTTCTTGTTGAAGATACTGTCAACAAATCTCTAACATTGTCTCATGTCTCCCAACCCTCTTCACCATCACACTCATCAACTCTCGAATCAAAGCCATCTTGGTTTGACGACACTAAATTTTGTGCGTATCATCGCACACCTGGACATGACACTGAGCATTGTTGTGCTCTTAAAGCTGTCATTCGTCAACACCTAAAAAAGGACACCTCTTTCATTAAGGATCTTTTTGACCACCCTTTCAACAAACCATCGACACCATCCCAGGTCTCTCAAACATCCTCACCTAAATCGGGCACCCATCATCAAACTGTGGTTCCTCAATCACCTTCAACCCCTTTGTTTGAAATCAACACCATCAATGTGGCCACTAGATCACAAACCATGAAGGATAAAGGGAAAGAGAAGGTTTCTCTCCCTCAAACATATCCATTCGTCAAACCTCCTCAACCACCAAAACCCAAGATTTCAATCTTGGGTGCATCTCGACCAACTTTTTCAAAACCAATTCATAACTCCATGGTGAAACAACTTCACCCAACCTCTGTGAAGACATCTTTGTATGACCTCATTCAAAGCTCTCCACAACATCAACAAGCCTTAATCAAAGCCTTACAAGTAGTGGAGGTCCAACTTGAAGACTCCCAACCACTAGCTGCCTTAGTCCAATCATTACCAACCATTGCCTTCATCACCGTCCATAATTCTGAGATTCCAAACTCCAACCTGGAAGATCAAGATCTCATCCTCTCAAACTAATCTTATCAGGTAAAAGCTTCGCTAGATGCATCCTTGTGTCGCACTCCTTGTCTAAGAGGGGCTTCAAAATATTCTCTCATTTATCCAACCCATTGATTATCCGCAATGGGTGCCAAACCTTGTCCTTGTCACAAGCGACTGGGGGAATTAAAATTTTTACTGACTATCATGACCCCGACCAAGCATCGACCAAATATCAATCAACCAAGCATTGACCAAACATCAACCAACCAAGCATCAACCAACATCTTAATCATCTTAACATCCAAGCATCGACCAACACGTGACCAATATGGAAAGAAGTAAACGAGGCAAGTTTACTCCTAATTGGTTCAGACCTTATATCATAACGCACAAGTATGGATCGGGGACTTGTTGTCTGTCTTCTCTTGAAGGCTAACCAAAACCTGAGCCCCTTAATGCCTTACATCTATGACCATTCTATTGTTAGTCAAGTACTCATTCACTTGACATTAAATTGGAGCTCGTCCCTTAAGCAACCCCTGTCATCATCATTCCTATTCCTTTTAACCCTATTTCCCTACAAACATTAGTCAACCCTTTTGTCAAGCATGTATGCTTTGTCCCAATAAAAGGGAAACCCTTAAACCTATACAGGCTTGTCCATGACTAAAAATTCAGTCCAAAAAATATAAAACTGGAATGCCTATTCAAAGGTCATAAAACTATAAATGTAGACTGCTCCCTCGAAGGACAGCTACATCATTGCTATAATTGATAGACTGCTCCCTTGAAGGACAGCTATTCAAAGACTTCCAAACATAAAAAGCAAAATATAGACCAATCCCTCGAAGGATGTCTATGCTCAAATTTTGCTTCAAACATCACTCTCTCAGAAGCTTCCCACATCGATCAGCTTCACATATGACCACAAAACAAAACAACATCCCCACGTAGACTTCTCGCATCGATCAGTCTACCCAAAAAAAATAAAATATTGACTGACAAACTATTAAGTCATGGACTTGCCTATAGTTGTTCTCAGGGTCACCTATAAAAGGGGCAAAGTTATCCTTGCTAAAAAGGGTTACGCTATCCTGACATATTACATCATCAAACTTATTACCCCAACATACTCAAGGGATTTCGAGCTCACTTAATGTCAAGTGATTCGACTATTTCTCTAACATAAACCAATGGTCAAAAGACGTAATGCATGAACGGGGCTTTTGTTTGCAAAAACCTTATCTATGCTATCATTATGGTCCTTGTCAATGAAAGAGCAATGCGTCTTTCACTTCTTACGCACTTCGGTCACATACAACCAATTCAAATCCAACCAAATCATTTTCTAAACCAAACCAAACCAACCAAACCTTTTTCAGACCACTAACATTATCATAACCTATTCACACTAGTTTCTATGGAAACCAATACACATGGAAACTATCGACCACACAATTTATGCCAAGCATAAACAATTACTTGCTGAAGCATAAGCATATTCATTTCATTTTTAGCATACATCCATCACTAATATGGAAACTTGCTAGGGATGAAAAATCGATCACCAATGTTACAGAATACACCATCACATAATATGGAAAAGATTGTAACATCATCATACCCTCATCATTTATAACCTGACCAAACCAACCTATCAACCAGCCTAAACTACATTGGTCTGAGGCTCTTCAAACAGGGGCTATGTAGGCAGCACTCAGATGACATGACGTCTTCTGGGGTTAGCTTGGCCACATTCGTTTGTTCATTTACTTGCTGGACAAACCATTTCACCTTTAACCATGACTTAACCTCATCCAACCCACGTCCATAACTGACCCTCTTCCTCCCTTTTGGGAGAACTACATTGGCCTGAGGCCCTTGAAATAGGGGCTATGTAGGCAGCACTCAGTTGACATGGGGTCTTCTGAGGTTAGCTCGGCCATTCCTTCGTCCATCCATCTAATGGACCAACTATCTATACCAACCCAAACTCATGACCAAACAATCAGCCCTAACACTGTAGAAGTCACCTTTGATTTCTCATGGGGCACATTGGAGATCGCATACATCTCCCCATCCACAACACCCGCCACTTGAGATCACTTATATCTCAACCCGACTCGACAAACAACCTTGGAGATCACGACTATCTCCTCAGACCATGACCACTTCCAAGACAACTTTACCTTGGTTGTTTTTGCATGTATGCTACCTCACAAATAGATAGCAAAATTGTCCACACATCACATTATGACCCTCACACCTATTATCGGATCACGAGCAAGTTGATCCCCAATATTTGTGACATTTTTGTGTTTTCCAAGATGACTTCCTGAGCCCGAGATACTTAAAACATGATGACCATTGGAGCTACAGCTTGGATCATTTAACCCAATCAGCTACGACTAAATGCTGGGGACTGATTATTTCAAATTTAGCACTCCTCAACCTTTGACTGCGACAATTTGACCTACCTATCACATGAAGTGGTATATGCGCAATCTCAAATATTATAGCTTTCACACTCAAACTTCACCATATCCATCCACTATCTATCAAATCGACACCTGCTATCAGGTTACCTTCCCTTGACTCCCACTTTGAGGGGGAATACCTCATCCCTCATCTGGGGCAACCAACCCCTATTTTTGTCTTGCAGTTCACCAGAACAACCAACAAGACAAAAATGACCTTATCCCATACCTGGGGCAACTAACTCCTGGTTTTGTCTTGCAGTTCGTCAAGAACAACCAACACGACAAAAAGGGGCAAATGTAGACACCAAAATTGTGTCTACTCCTTGGTCGACTCCCCCTTGGTCCCCTTAGTCTGCTTCTAAACATTTCTAACCCATACACTTATTAATTTAAAATAAATTACCTATTTTAAATTAATAACACCTCCCTTGACACCTCACCATGGACACATCACCCTTGACACCTCACCCATGACACCTCACCTCAAATTCCTTGCCCTTGGATACCTCATTTATCACCCCATGACTAATCTAAGACCTATTTCAACTCCCCCCACTAATTCTCGCACCCATTAAACCCACCTTCAGACTATTTATCAACGACAATTGACCCTGGCAGATGGAAGAATGGGTAAAAGGCTAATTTTAGCCTTTTTACCCATTCTCTAGCTGCTAACGTCGGTCAACAGTCGACCGACACCGGTGGTATCACTGATGTCAGTTGATTAAAGCAGGCCTAAAGGTGAATTCTCAGATCCGAATGCGAATTCTCTTGCTTTGAATCCAACTTCTCTTGCTCTTGAACTCTTGGCACATCAAAGGCAGGCTTTGGGACAAGACACCAGCATTCTATCATCACTCTCCAGGCTATAGGCACTCTGTAGAATTCACTCCACACCAGATTGAAGGTTGTATGAGATTTCCTACATCAACTGCATCCAAGACAAGCATCCTACACCTCTGGTTCTTCAGCAAGCAAGAGCTAAGTATTCTTCTTCAATTTCATTTTAGTACTTTAAAAGGCATTGGTAATCAGTCAATTTGCTATCTCTGAGTATTGTTGAGACACAATCTAGCTTTCTTCCTGGAGAGGCTGAAAAGCCTTTCCTTTATCCTGACCCATTTTGACAACCTGTCCCCCACCTTTGTCCTTCCTAAGACTCTGTCCACTGCCTTGCACCCCTGCACAACCCTTTTGAATCTCCCAGATCATTCTGTCGACCACAGACATTCCCTGGGACCCATCCAAAACTTGTCCAAGGCCATTGCCCTGACCGACATTGACCATTTCCCCTACCGACGTCGGTAGACTAACCGACGTCGGTAACCTTGACCAACTGACGCTGACAGAACTACCGACGTCGGTGACTGTGACAGACCG
Source organism: Torreya grandis (assembly GCA_037957365.1). Classification (NCBI taxonomy): domain Eukaryota; kingdom Viridiplantae; phylum Streptophyta; class Pinopsida; order Cupressales; family Taxaceae; genus Torreya; species Torreya grandis. Next base: position 826,923 of record JARHVA010005445.1, on the reverse strand, counting down.
ACAGCAAAATATAGGTACGCATTATCTCTATTTCTTTTGTTTAGTCTTTCACCATTTCTCTTTTTAGCAACATTCTTTTATCAACTAGTGGATTGTCGTCCCTCAAGGAAGTCTTTGCACTTCTGGGACTGAGCTTTGCTTGGCAGTCCACCATATATCTATCTAACAATTTCTTTGTTTGAGTCTCTTTCTCTCTACAGGTGTCATCCTCCACAGCCAAAGAGGAGCTCCTTCAATTGTCTAGTTAATGGTGTGCAAACTTCATTCAGGTATGTAAAAACCCCTGACCATTATCTTTAGTTTCTTATTTCTTTTGAATGTGAAAAATGAAGTAGAAATAGTGCCTAAGGGCCCTTACTGTTGCCAGATGGCGCTAACAATTCTAACGTATTTCTTGCATAATATTATGGGGGAATTAGATTTTTAATTTTAGATAGAGAACAAACCCTAGGGGGATATGCATAATATTATTCCTTGCTCCACATCCTCACTCTACCATACACACACACACACACATTCTTGATTCTTTATGATTCTCTACATCAAACTCCATGAGTGGAGAAATTTGAGCTCCTGCTCAAATTTCTTTGTTATTTTTATTTTTTTCCTTACAATGCTACCTCTGATGGTATTCTAAACTCCTCTTACTCCTATTCCTCTTGTCTTTCTTCTTTCTTCTCAAATGATTCTTATTTATTTATTTCCTTATTTTGGCTTATTTCCTTTAAAACTCCTCTTCTACCTCTATGAAGTACTTAACCTATTGTAATTATTTTCTTACTACATCTTCTATGTACTCCAACTCTTATTTATATTCACCATACTTATACTCAACTAGTTGGTTCTCACTATTCACCCTTGTTTCTACACCATAGCCTCTTTATTCATTGTTCATGGTTTGTTCAAGTACTCTTGGCTAGTCTATCTTCTTATCAATGTTTCCTCCTTGGTCTTGATTCTCTAATGAATACTCATAAACATGTTCTTCTTTCATCTTCAACTTCTTAGCATCCTCCTTCAGCTTCTCTCTTTCACTAGCCACCATCTATTCATACCAATCATCTAGCTCCTTCTTCTTGGCTTGTTTCTAGCTCTTAAAGTCATCTTTATCATTATAAAATAAATTTATTCTCATTAGTTTCACCTACAATCATACACAAATAATTAGTCTTAAAACATGGAGGCTCATTAGCCCCTCTTAATGCCTCAAATATGGGCATTGTTTCCTATTGTTGCTTCTCATCTAGTATGTCATCCTCTTCTCCATCATATGGATAATTGATACTAATTTCATATTCATCCTTTAAATTCATTTCATCCTTCATGATCACCTTCTTCCTCCTATATACTAATCTGCTTACTCATCCAAAACTTCTCAATCTACCTCTTGAGTTGCTTACAAAGAAATTTCTTCTTGTTTTTATCTTTCCTCGTGTTTCTCCTCTTTCTTCTCTCAATAAGTAGACTTATAGTCCACTTAACTTTTTTATTTTTCATAACCCAACCATACGAGTCTTCTTCTTTCTAATTTGCTCTATCGTGAGCATTACCTTCTCTACACTTTCTAGACGCTGCCTCAACTCTTTCACTTCCTCTTCAAACTCTAATTCTTTCATTTTATTTCATATTCTCTTTGTGGAAACCCTCATCAACTATGATTTTCATTATTTTCTTCTCATATTTCATCTCCTTTCTATCTTTCCTTTATCTTCTTTGTACCTCACCTAGGTACGCTAGTCTTCGCTTGAGATTTTCTCTTACTTTATCCTCACTTGAGACTTTTCTTATTATCTCTCTTGAGATTTTGATAGCTTGCTTAAAGGGTTTATCAAATTTCTCAACTCTCTTATTTTATACCTGCAATCTTAGCTTCATACTTTGTCCATTACAATATTAACAAATTCCAAAAAGAACCTTCAATAAAAACTCAATCTATACCAAGAGATTACCTATTCTAATACCACTTGATGAAGACAAATCATATACAATTGAAAGAAATGATAACATGTACTGACTTCATGCCCTTACCTAGCTCTAATAACTTGTCTTTAATCCCTAATAGTCTTCTTAAAATAGATCCTCTGCCCATTCTTTACTCCTTTGATTGCTTTTGCCTTCAATAGGCTTCTTGCTTGTATAATATTATTTAATAATATTTGGACATGTCAATCTCACTTCATAATATAAATATACATTATCTCTCACATCACCATATACATCTTCTCATACATATTTTCCCATACTCCATCTTCCATTATGCATAAGACTTAACTCTCTCTCTTTTCTTCTTTGTACATAGGACTAAAAGCCTAAAGCATGATCCAATTTTATTTTCCTTTTATGAGGAATATTAAGTACTTCTCCTTTTATAGTTGAACACTCTCATATATCCAAATCAATGGCACAAACTATAAACAATAACTCTCTTTCCAACTTACACTTTCTTCCTTAGAGACTCTTTTCCTTGTAACCCTCCTAAAGCACAAACCTCCTTGGTTTAAACAAACTAAAAAGGATATTAAAAATATAAAACCAATTTTTAGTACCTAATATATCCTTTTTTCTTTATGTTAAATTTCATGACTCATCTCTTAAGAGAGACCACCTGACTCAACACTCCCTTCAACTAGTTAGGTCTCCATTAGGCCTAGTTCAAGGCCAAAACTAGATTTTTGTACAAATCCATATTGTACCAAACTAAAACCACCATAATACTATTATTAATTAATAATAACACATGATTACAAATTTTCATCAATTTTCATGGGTGGAAACAATAGTTATAACACTTACCAATCTCAAACCCTAGTTAGTCTACACCACATGCCTGTGTAGGTTGAGAGCACAAGAAAATGATTTAAAAGGGTTTTATGACATTTCAATCCAAACTATCACTTGTAAAATTTCTACCCTAAATTTATTCAACTCCTCCAACCATTAACTTCACTGGTCCCACCTTCAAACATCTCCTACATGTCAAAATATAAGGTTTATGGGCTCTTTGTAACACTATGTTAGGCCAAGATGTAACAAAAAGACCTAAAATAAATTATAATCACTTTATTTAATTTAAAATACTTGTATAATGACTTATCAAGCTTAATAAACCTTTTTTAACCATTAGCTTCAATTATCCAAACTTCAAACTTTTTCTATAATCCAAAACACAGAGTTTTTGGTCACTTTTATAAGATTATCTGAGCGGTTTTTAACACTTTAATGTTTTTTTTAAGAATAAAAAATTTATATTAATATTAAAAAATGTGTTACCAACCTTAACACACCTTATATAATTATTCCCTATCTTTAAAAAATCCACAAATCACTCCCACATGCAAATCAACATAATTATGTGTCCTCTTGACTAGACAGTGCAAGGGTTTTTGTTATCTCAAAAAAATATAAGACTATATGGACCAAAAAAAGGATTGTGTTTATGACCTAATACTATAATATAATTTTATAAACTCAAATATTTAATAATCTCTTAGATAAATCCTCAAAATTACATCAATTGTTTACCATTCTCGATTGTGCATAACCAAAATGGCTCCTCCACATACTTTGTATAAAATATTGAAGGAATTCAAAATAATTTTCCCTCAAAATTGATACCTAAGCATAAAATACATAATAAAAACTTAAACAAGAGTTATCCCTTTATATACAATCAACAACAACCAAATGACACTTCCAGCAACCTCTATTTTCTCTTAAATCTTGATTGTGATAGAAAACATGCTTATTTAAATAGGGTTGTGTATTTGGACTTTCACCTGAAATTTAAGCATAAAAATTCAATATTAATTCAAGTAACACAATCATATGATATGAAACACATACCAATTATCATTTCCATTCAAAACTATAGTCTTGAAACAAGCTTTTATTCATTGATCTCCACACTATATACATAATTTTAACCAAGGTAGACAGGGTCTATTTGATTCTTGATCATTCTTGAATTTTTCATACTTAAAACCTATATCTCCTTTATCCTATACCACCCTAATATATGCTCACACCCCTTTATTTATGTTTTTTATTCTTTTATTATATAAAACATGCAAACAAACTTCCTATTTTTACTAGCCCATATGAAAGGGAAGTTACAACAACCATTTTCTTGAAATTTGCATTATCTATCATATTTATCACATTAATACACCTATTATCACTCACTCATGACCATATAGGACCATTTATAAACATTAATTAAACTTTACTTACCTCACAAGACTCAAACATTACACTAAAGCATATTTTATAAATTCAAATTTTCAAACTTAGTATTTTGGCAGGAAAACATTTAGAGGCTAGAAACACACAAACAAGGATTGTCTAATGAGTATAAAACATCATAATGAAACCTTAAGGACTCTTAACACCCAAAACCAAACTTGAACTGACCACTATGAGATATTTAAATATATTTACATTCTTGATTCTTTGTGATGCTCTGCATCATGAAATTTCCAGAGTAGAGGAGAAATAATTTAACATGAGTTTGTAAAACATACTTTATCTTTGATAGGATACTCCAATTTTTCTAGGCACTCATTTTATCAAACCTTAAAATAATGCATGAAGTAATCATTTTTCCACATTTTAAAATTTAAAACTTTTAATTTTTAAAATTGAAAAGAGATCAAGGAAAGATTACACCTATAGGGATATGAAACCATGTTGCCTTGTAACTTGTACAAGATGATGAAAAAATTAAAGAAACATTACCCCTTGTTGATGCACTTTTAGAGATGGTTCCTTATGTTGAACCAGTGTAAAATAAAGAGTGATCAAGTCTCAATTTTGAATAACTAATCAAGCCCTTGATTTGTAAAGATGTATATTCCAACTCTCATGAATGGGAAAAACTATCGAATGTATTAATTCAAAGAAAGTGAAACCATGAATGGTTCACTAAAATTGATGCTAAGATTATTGAGTGTTCCTTGACTCAAATGTACATCACTCATAAAATAATGTGGAACCACACAATGGGTTCACTATAATTAATGTCAAGGATGATTAGTGTCATTAGACTCAAACTTACATTACCCATAACATAACTAATCACACTATTGTAGATAGATCTAGATTTTATTTTCCTGATAGAATGAGAATGAATAATATTTATGCCCCCATAATGAATTCAATGAAAATATATTTGACTTAAAATAACAACTATTTGCCTTTGATTTATTAAATTGTATTATAATAGATATGTGCATGAATAAGTATCGTGCCCCCTTGAAATTCTTCTAAATGATATAGAATGCCATGCAGATATATGTTTAATTATATTGCATGTGAAACTTGTAATTTCTAACCTTGTAACTATTTTGTATATGCCCGTGCATATGCATTCAAGTGTGCATGAATATATACTTTAAATCTCTTAAAATTGAGTACTTATGCATGTCATATACCCCTACGATATGTATCAATGTGCCAAATCTATGATAAGTTTCATTTCAAAATTTATTTAAATATTTGAAATTCCATACTATATCATAGAATATGATACTTTAATTACTTTGATTCTTTGAAATCTATATTTTGAATCTTTGAAATCCATATTTTGAATCTTTAAAACTTGTATTCCATCCCACATCTATCTTTTTGTTAATGAAGGCTTGGATCTTTAAGACAAGCCCATTGTAATGCCTTCTTTTTTGTGATGAGGGATGTAGCTTGTAAATCACTCATCTCAAAAGAAGAGTTAACTATATCATGTAATAAATATGTAATCATGTAGCATTTTGTCATCATGTGGAGAGTATGTCATCATAGTAATATAATTTTTATTGAAGCATGTATGTCACATGTTAAATGTATGGAATACAAGTGTCATGTCTAGATAGATATAGCAATGAGGCATGCAGTAAAGTAACAGTATTTAAATAAGACTATGTAGTAAAAGTGCATGTTATGTATCATTACACCACTTACCAAGCACAACAAACACAAAATATAATGTCACACATAAGGCTAAGAGCCACAAACAAGGGACATGTTCAAATTTCACACATACCATAAAACATCGCATGCATATAACCAAGGGCCATAAGTAATGGACATGTTCAAATGTCACACAATAAATTATTACACACATATGGCCAAGGGCCATAAATAATGGAGATGGACCATAAATAATGTACATGGACCATAAGTAATGGGCATATTCAAATTTTACACATACCAAGTAAATATTATACATGTAAGGCCAAGGGACACACATAATAATCAAACAATGTCTATCCTATCATGCAAAAAAAGTAGACAACATCAAAGGGGTGTAGAACAAGTGAAAACTAGTTTGCACTGTTCATGTGTATCAATGTCACATTGAATCAAAGTAGTATATTCATATAGCACAATGTAAAAAATGAGTACTTACTAAGACACTTATAATATATGTATTTTGGCATGGTATTTAGGTCATATATATATATATATATATATATATATATATATATATATATATATATATATATATATATATATATATATATAATTTGTTGATATGTAACCTATAGAATAAGATGTTCCCAACATAGGCATTGCCACTAGGTAGAAGGGAATCTAACATCTAAGAATCCATGTAGATATGTATGTCTTGCATCACACTCATATACCTAATGAAATACATGTGTGTATGAAAAAATAATATGATATATACCAAACATATACAAAATAACATACGTAAATAAGTAAACTAGAAATTCTTGTCATGCTTAGGTCTTATTTTTTATTTTTGAGAATTTTTGTAATGTTTTTGTTTTTTTGGAATATTTAAATTTTTAGTATTTCTGAATTTTGTTTTTATTTTTTGAAATATTTAAAATAAACTACCCTATGATCCCATCAATTGGGAGGGCCATAGTGTGTGCATGTATCATAAATTTTGAGGGTGAATTTACGTGAATGAAAAGTACTACATGTTAAAGAATTTGTATCTAAAAAGGCATTGGGTGTTGTAACATAACTATCTTAATCAATGCTCATAGTATCTTTTAAAAGACGTGTAACTTGACAAGGTGTGGGACTTAGTGGATTATGTTATATAATAGGAGAATGTTTCACTACATGTGTTTTATGTGGAACACACTAAACTATGTGAGGTATTACCTCAGGATGCATTGTAGAAGATGAAGATCATTTGAATTTATAGTAATTCTTTGACGTGAAACTTGTTATCTAAGAGGTTGTTCAACTTTACTATGAACTAACAAAGTATAAATGTATTGCATAGGTGCAATAAATGTCATTTTAATTTACTTTTGAATAGGTGTAACAACTAAATATAGTGGTGGAGGGGGAGGAGGACGAGATACCTCTGTCTATATAGGGTACTCATATTAAATGATTATAACTTTGAACACTTGATTACATATATATATTTGAAACATTGATGTAATGTAGATAGAACTACTAGGAGTTTTTATATATAAGGGTGTCCTTATAACATATTAAACACCCCTATGTTTGGTAAGACTAGAAATGTAATAGCCATTGTTGTTGAACCAAAATGAAGATGTAGCACTATATTCCCAAGAGTATTTTGTGTATGTCTATGTAGTGAATTGACTCTTTTTTATGTAGATTGTAAATCATACTCTATATACCCAAGAGTGTGAAGACATTTCATTGTACTTGAATTTTTAATCAACCCATTATCGATCATGACACTTTATATGGGTTTTTTGTTGATATAAGATCAAATGAAGAGTGCATGTTTATCTGAATCATCATCAACAATATCACTATCATAAAATGTGATCATAAGTTATGGTTGTAATTCATATGTAAAAGTGCCAATAATACCATCTATTGGATGCCCATATGTTGAAGGATGAGGATGTGCATTGTATACATGATGTACCTCTTAATTTCCTATATTTTCTATTGTGACATGGTTTAGAAATGGATCATTGAAAATTTTCAATTTTGCATTACCATTTTATTATGTTCTATTGGTTGAATATTTTGTCTATCAGCGTACTGGTAAACAAAATAGGTCTGATCAGCCAAAGTAGGAAGATTAGTCATCCTAATGTGTAAGTTTATCACATCAGAAGGAGACTGCTCTCTCATCTCATCAAGGGGAGGTTCCCTATGGATGTGATATGTATATGTATAAACAAAAAATAATACTCAAGGGTAGGACAAGTCATCCATCTCTCTTTCTTTAGAGATGATGTATACAAAACAAAGGAAAAACTCAAGGGAATAATAGACATCACTCCTCTTCTTTCAGAAGAACCATTCAGTTAGCCACAAGAATACTCCTGGAAATAAAAGCAGAATGTATCTGAGGATATGGTAACCAACAAATCAAGCCATAGCACAAAGTCTCTATCTAAAGTGCTCAAAAGTAATATACAAAGGGCAATGAAAGATTAAAGTCTTTTCAAAGTCCTTTACACAGTAATGAAAATAAAACACACTGAAGGCAGCTATGGGGCACAAAGTCTCTCCACAGTTGATTCTTCAGGACACCTTCCTGACTAATTTTACTAATCTTGCTTGTTAAATTAATGGAACAGAAAAGATATCACATCACAAAGTCTAAAAAAGTCCCTTTCTTTCTTATTCCATTAACAGAATATGATCAACAGACTGAGCACAAAGTCTCAATGATGCCTCTTAATTTGGGTAGAGTTTCGTTCAGATTGTCAAAAAAAGAGATCCTTTTACAATGAAAGAAAGTCCCTTGTATATCCATTTCAAGAAGGACTTGGGAACAGTAATACATCATGATGCATTGGGAACTGTTAGGAAGACAAGCTAGAACTTTTGAGCCTTTTACCCATTTGATCTTCTCAATGTAGATAAACAAGTCGTGCAATTGAAAAATTGCAACTTTCAATGTCCACCTGGCAGTCTGATCTTATCTTCATCATTTCTCCTTTTCTGGTTAATTGAATCGGGTCTTGGATTCATCCATTGTTCTATCTTTCCTCACTTTCAGCTAGTTTTGGTCTTGAATTCTGGGAATGCATTCAGGTCTGTAAATTCAAAGGATCAACGGCTATTTCACTGTCTTTAAAATTGACATTTACATGCCCGTCAATGTGCTCTCAATGGCTAGTTCACTATCCTAAATTTGACATCTTCAGGTGCATCACCCCTTGGTCTTCTTTCAGCTTTTGGCTTTGTATTCTTCCAGATCAGACTTTCCCTTTTGGGCCTTGAGAAATGGCCTATGTCGAGTCGGACTAGCCTTTTTACTTTGGCTGCCAAGAGTCCCTTGAAAGGGCACCTGCCCTTCAGGGTCCTTCGATAGCCCTTTGTCTTGGCAGTCCTCGCAGACAAATCCCCAGGTGTTTTTTCCCATGGGTAATTCTCACGGATATTTGTCCCATAGATAATTTCCCTGGGGAAAATTCTCGTGGACAAAAGTCTGCAAAAATTTGTTTTGCGAAATCTTTGACTGGTCTTCGGATCTTTTGAGCCCGCAGCCACTTAGAAATCTTTCAAAAATTATGTCTGAGGGAATTCCTTCAGACAGAATTCCAAAAGAATTAAGTGTTAGCCAATTTTCAAATGCCTTAAACAAATCCGAAAGAATTACCTTTTGGCTTCTTTGAAAAATTACCCTTTCGAAGGGTGCTTTTATTGATTAAGTGTCCTCTGCAAGGGCACTTGTCCTTCGAGATACTTCCTTTTGCATTGAATTTCCCCTTTGAACTTTGGCAATGAATCGTTCCCTTGAACCAAGATGTTGAACCAAGACATTGAACCAATTGGTTGAACCGAAAATGGTTCAAGTCGATGGTTTAATGAATGAAACAAGTCGATGAATTAAGCATTGAACCAAACATTAAATAAACTTGCCTTTGAACCAACAGTCAAACAATTTCATTGAACCAAATGATTGAACCAATCCGTTGAACCGGTTCAATGGTTCAACGAAGCACACTGAGCCCCTTTGAACCAAACGCTGATGAACTATCCAATGAACCAAGTGGTTGAACCAAGACGTTGAACCAAGTTTTGGTTCAACAGTTCAAACAAAGCTTTGAAAAATGTCTTTGAACCTACTGTTGAACCTGTAGACGTTGAACCAAAGGATGAACTAAAAGAATGAACCAACTGAGTGAACTATTTGGTTGAACCAAAAGACATGAGTGAAATAAAGCATTGAATCGCTTGGTTGAACCGAGCCATTTAACTGTTCCTTTAGTTGAACCCGCCATTGAACCTTGAACCCATTGAACCTTTACACCAAAGTGGTTCAATGATTCAACGGTTCAATGGTTCAAGCCACCTTGATTTGGCTAAGTGTCTTGAAGCCAATAAACCAATTGAAGCGATTGAACTTTGAACCTTGATGAAGCACTCAACTCTTGTCAAAGATGTTGAACTTGTTGAACCTTGAACCCGTTGAACCTTTGAACCAAAGTGGTTCAATGGTTCAATAGTTCAAGTCTCTTTTTGTAGTCAAATGCTTGCCGATGAAGATTTTCAACTGAACCAAAGCTCTGAACCAATTCTGGAATATGACTAAGTGTTGAAAACCATCTTTTGACTGAATCTGCCTGCAGAAGCTTTTGAACCTGTATAAATGAACCCGCCTATAGAAAATGAAGATACAAAGTCCGTAGAAATCAACATGTAAAATCCATTGAACTTGACTTGCAAAGTCTGTAGATTTTTTGAGAAGCTTTGAAAATGAGGAATCTGAATGTCTAAGACAAATTTTTTGAAAATGGAAGATACAATTTTGGTCTGTAAGACCGAAATAGTTTAAATGTTGTCCCAAAAATGACTGTTAATTTTGGGAGACAACATGTTCTATGTTCATTCGTGGGTGTGCTTATCTCAATACTATTGGCATTGATAAGATCTTGAATCTTATGGCTTAGCCTATAACACTTATTTCTAGAATGTCCAATACATTTATGGTAGTCACAATATGCATTATTATCAAAGAGTTTATGTTGAGGCTTGGTCATATCAACCTATAATGGTGGGGGGAGATATATGATTTTCCAATCAAGTAATTTTTGTAACAAGACATGAGGAGGTTGTGGTAACCTTTAAAATTTCTTCCTTGGTGGAGTTATCAATTTAAGCTTATTCATTGGTTGTGATACTGCATTGATTATTACTTTCACTCCATTATTACTTTCATTAGGTTTGACCTTGTAGCTTGGTTTGATTTAAAAATTATTATTTGAATTAAATGTAACATTTGATGCATACTTAAGTTTATTCAAAGCTATGATCTTGACATCTTATTCTTTGACTATATGACATAATTCATCAAAAAAATGAATTTGGCGAACATGATATGCTTATGGAGTGGTGCTAGAAACTTTGTGTGAAGATATCGTGTAATTCATTGTCTACTATAGAATAATTTGCCTATTTAGCTAGCATAATTTTGTATTTAAGAACATATTCACTAGTTGGCTCATTTCACCTTTTATTGAGTTTTGTAATTTTTGCATCAAATAGTTTCTTACCAATTTTGATAGAGATGTGTGCTACAAACTAATCCATGAAAAGCTTGAATACCTTAAATGATGGAACTGGAATATCATAGAACCATAGTATTTAGGGATTCATGGAAATAGCTTGGTTAATTATTCATTATTTTATGCATAATCCAAGCATGTTACATGAAATGACCAAAGATGATGTTTGGTATCACCTTTACCTTCATAGAGTGGTAGCTTAGGAATTAAAATTGATAATAATTGGTAAGATGTTATCTTAGGTGCCAAATAATTATGAATCAAAGTATAAGAGTCTATAAAATGATTAGATTTAAATACACTTAGTTATAATTATAACACCTTAACATGTAAGGCTATAATAATTTTCTCAAGAGAGTATGCATTAGACAAGGTTGGTGATAAACCATGCATAGAAATCAAAGGAGGTGTGTATGATGCATGTGTATAAATAGGCATATGAATCTGTTGGAAACCTTGTGATGTTCCTATACATAGGGATATGCCACATATGTAACTATAAGTGTTGATATAGGAATCAAAGCAATAGTAGAAACTATAACACCTAAAGTGGGAAAATTAACTTGGGAAGCATCTAATTATTCTCCCAATGTAATATCTTGGACCAATTTATTTTTTTCGTCTCTCGTAATGTATAGTGGTGTATCCATTTTAGGTGGATTCACTTGAAGATATTTCATGAATTCTTTGTCATTAATTTCATTTGATTGCTTTGTATTAAATTTAAAATTCTCAACAGACATGATAAGTAAATCAATAGGGTTCATAATGTGGCTTATAACATTCCAAATGTCTAACTACCCTTGTTCCTAAGTCATACTTGATTTTGAAATTTTCCTTAACAATGTTTGTATCTTTGGAGCATTATTATAACAATGTGAGTTGACTAAGGCTTGAGATTGCTCATTATTTAGTTCAACCTTTAGATGATATTTTAATTTGATTATTGCACATATGTAATGAATCTAAATAAAACATTAGAAAGTAACATAAAATTTGATGATGAAATTAATTATCCATATCAAAATATATAATCAAAATTCATTCATTATAACCATGATTTTAGTGTGAAACCTTGAATTTGAAAATGGGATTAGGGGTGAAGCTAGTCAATATGTGCTTACTTCAAATTAAGCTCTCATATATATTGATCTTAGGTGTAAATAGTAAACAAGGCCCAAAGGGGCACTAATTATGAATGATTCCACTATCTCGTAGTCGCACTATCCCATCCCTAGGGTAGGTTGAGAGTAACTTCTCGAAGCTAACCACTTAACAGTGCAATACAAAAACAAATAGTCAAGTGGTTTCCTATGGCTAAAAAATAAAAAGCGTATACATTTTAGATATACCATGATGTATGTAGAAACTAATATATATATATAATATTATCTAATGGCTTGAGTATCAGTGCAATATCCCTCACATGATAGCTCATGTAAAATTGAAAACCACTTTTCCAAAAATGACATCTCCTATGAGTTTTAAAAGTGCTAGAACATAGTTTTAAAAAGTAAGAAATGAGGGAAAAAGAAATTAAAATCCAACAAAATAATAGTTTTTATGCAAGGAAAATCAAGAAAATTTTGAAACCCTATGACAAAAATAAGAAAAATAAATGCTAAAAAATGTATGGGTTCATCAATATATTTTATTGTTTTTTTATTTAACAATTAAAATATTGTGTAATAGGTGTAAAACCTAAGATAGATCAAAATTTTAAAAATATGTAGTTATTAACATTTTTTATTATATTTTGCTAAATATGATCTTTTTAAAAAACACTAAGAAGAATGTAATTATCTTAGATCTGGATCTTTTGTCGACTATTTTTGATGTATGATAGTGTGAATTAATAATATGAAGGTCTATGAAAATGGTGTAAGATGGCCTTACTTATTGACTATGGACTTGTATGCATTGCCTATGAGAAAAACTTGATTGCTCTGCCTTCTAGGCCTATGTGTGTTGAGTGGGTTAAGTTGTTGCGATTTTGATTTTTACACACAAAAGTCACTACTTTCCTTCTCCTCATTTTGAAAACCCTAAGGGTATTTATGAGAGCTATAAAAATTTAAAAATATAGGAGTGTAATGGGTTAATTTGATCCCAATCACCATCTTGATGATTGACATCTACCTATGTTTCTAGATACTCTAAAGAGAGAATTAAACACACATAGTTATCCCAACTAGAGTGATTATGCAATTGTGCTCCTTAACTATATGTATCTAGTTAGAAATAAGGATTTTATATTTTAAAATGATAACCCTTAACTTGTTTTGAGATGCTTTAGAATTGGCTTGTGACTACTCCAAGTGAATGATCTTGAATTTGGGGAAAATGAGAAAGATTTTTTTAATGTGCAACAGTGTATAGGTTATCAATAGATAGTTCCAAGATAGAAACCAATTAAATTTGAAATAAATTTTAAATTTTATTATATAGTGAAACATCTTGATAATTTACTTTAGCTAACCTTGAAAAATGTACGATAATACCCTAATGGGAGGAGGAAATTTCAAACAGGGTATGGGTGAGAAGGATAGTAAGAGGAACTAGGAGATGAAGATGATCTATCTCTATGAGGATTGAGGGTGTCTGCATCATCAATTTCATCCTCAATAAGTTTTAATAGCCTACTAGGTAGGAAATAATCATAGTGGAAGTCAGGGGTGCATCAAATACTAGAGTAGAAGATTTTGGGCAGGGTCTGGTAGAAAAACCAGAGTGAAATATTCACTGAAGTTAAGTGATGGATCTGTAAATTTAAGATTATGTCTAGTAAGATGATATACTAGTGAAATTTCCATGATATAAAGGTATTTTTATTCTAGTGAAATCATATCAAAAGGATTTTTGCCTACTTACAATATATTTATAGGACTTCGACTACCCTGAGAAAGACAATAAAATGGTAGAAGTTTAGAGTCTAGTGCCTATTTCACCCTGAAAGGAGATTACCCCATTTTTAGGGTTGGGTGGTATTATCTTTATTTTATGCTCTTATTCGATGATGATTTTATCCCATGAGATCCTATTTCATACATTGTATGGGTTATTTATTTAAGATTAAAATATTCAATGAAGTTAAGTAACAGTTCCATAGATTTAAAATTGTGTCTAGCAAGATGATAGATTGATGGAATGTTCATGACATAAAGGTAGTTTATTATGGTGGAATCAGATTAGAAGTGTTATTTCCTCCTTGTGGTTGATTTTTAGGACTTTGACTATGATGGGAAAGACAATAGATTGGCAAAAGTTTAGAGTCTAGTGCATGTTTCATTTTGAAGGAAGATGACCCCATTTTAAGGGTTGGGTGGTATTGTCTTCCCTTTATGATCTTGTTTTATATTGGTTTTATCCCATGGGAGCCTATCTCATATAGTCTATGGGTTATTTATTTATCCCCTTCTCCTATTGGTAAAGGAATGAAACTTGGTGGTTTTATATGTTTTCATACCAAGCTAATGTTAGACTATTAAGGGATCGACTGTCTAATTTTAAGATCCTAAGGGAGTATATCTCCTTTTTATTTGAGGTGAATCCCATGAATTGGGCCCAATTAGTTTTGGGTTTTAAGATGGAGGTTAGAGGACTCTTATTCAAATCTCTCTACCTTATTAGGGCTAAAATAATATGGGCTTTGATGAAGGAAGATAGAGGATTCCTCATCAAAACCTTTGGGGTTTGGGTGGATAATAGAGGAATCTATCCCTTCCTTCCTTATCTGGATGTTAGAGGATTCCACTTTGTTATCTTTCCAAGAAGGTTGGATGTTATAGGATTTTACCCTTGCCTCTTCTAATTCTTAGGGTTTGTCTTAAAACCCTTATGTGTTATTTGTTGGTCAATGCACCTATTATGCAATGGTCATCCTAAATATTATTATAGGAAGTGGGATGATGGTAGATAGATTTCTAAAGGTTTTTTAGCCAGAGCAAAGACAAAGGTGATTTATGATGGGTTGAATATTCTTGATTTGTATCAAACTATTGTCAAATTGCTTAGTGAGTTGGATAGTTCCTTGTAATTTAGATATTGTTTGGCTTGGTAGGTGGGTGTTCCCTCTAGTTGTGCTTCAATTATGTGGAGGCTATGTGAATGCTTCAAGGAGGTAAAATATTATCAAAATATTGTCTACTAATTCCAAGATTTTC
Source organism: Torreya grandis (assembly GCA_037957365.1). Taxonomy (NCBI): domain Eukaryota; kingdom Viridiplantae; phylum Streptophyta; class Pinopsida; order Cupressales; family Taxaceae; genus Torreya; species Torreya grandis. The sequence goes on along the minus strand of JARHVA010005445.1, from coordinate 811,274 downwards.
TTCAATAGTATAAGTTTCAGGGAAGCTCTACCAAAGTGTGACAGTTATGGTTTGTACTATATGTTTATTGAAGATTTACCTCCCTTATTTATAAGTGGGTGTGTAGGATCACTAGTTGTGATTTGATTGTGTGGAGGCTGGGCAGATGTTTCAATTAGATAGAAGATTAGCAAAAGATAGAGTGCTTTTAGTTGGCTTTTATTTTGTTGTAGAAGTTTCAAGGAAGCTCTGTCAAAATGGGATATCCATTATCTATATTTTTTGTTTATCAAGGAGTTGCCTTTCTTGTCTTGATAAGGTTTTGGTATCCTTTAGACCCTCTTATCATGGTTGTGGGATACATCAAACCCTCTCATTGTTTGAATTGTTATGTTTATGGGATCCTTCAAACCCTCCTGTTGTGCCTGATATAGTTTTTAGACCCTTAAAACCATCTCATTGTGAATTGTCTCAAGTTGTGGGATATTTAAAACCTCTTGGTTGTGAGACCATTTTTCAAAACCCTCTTTCTTGGTTATGGTTCTAGTAATCAAAACCCTCACTTGTCCAGTTCATAGCTCTAGTTTCAAAAGTGCTTATCCTATCTAATAAAAAATATTTTAAATTTGGAAACTAGACATTATTTGGCATGAAGATAATGTCATTCCAAGCGGAGAGGTTTGTGATAACAAACCCATCTACCTAGGGCAGACATGTCTCAGATAATTAGGGACAATTGTCCTAAAAATGGTATAAATCCAAGGATGATATAAATAGGTTTAAGTATTAACTTAGAAAGTTATGTGTAATAGTGACAACACACAGAGGGTAAAACCTTTATATAGATAAATGGCTTAAAGGAATGTCAATCAAGATTCATGTATTTGGTGCAAGTTGAATGGTATAAGATGTATCAATAATTAATAGTATCAAGTACAAGTGACTAGATTTAAGTGTCTGCACTATGGTAAATTTTTTAAAGATAAAGCAATGGTCAAAATATCGTATTGGAAATGAAATATGTATTTATACTCAATTAGATAGCATTCAAGGGGAAAACTTATTTTATTCCCCAAGCATTATAATATTATACCCAAGATTTCTAATGTTATTATAATGTTATCATGTTTGATATGAATAAAAAAGATGTAGGGAAGATGGAAGAGACTTAGAAAAAACATATTATGTCAAGAGTGATGGGAACAATGCAAATCATGGCACCATCGGGGTGAATATATTTTATTTTCCAAGTTAAATACATCCTAATCAATTTTTCAATAATAATAGCCATCAATTTTTCTCATCTAGGTTTAGGAAAACTCAGTCTTAAACTTGAAATAACTAGTGAAGTGATACTTATCTTCTATGAAGGTTTTAAATAATTATTCAAAAGTGAAGGTGCCTACCTCGTGATTTTTTTCCATTGAGACACCATGGATCTAATGACTCTTAGAGTAAAATGATTATTTCATTTTACCTAGGCTAATTTTTACTTAGGCTAAAACCTAATCAAGTTAATAGACATAGGCTAGGTTAGTATCTAAATCATTTTATCCCTATTATGACCACTAAGCCATGATGACTTAGTGTTCCATATATACCTACAATGTGAGCCTACTATTCACATACTATGTATATGTATGTGATGATTTTTTATAACTCAATAGAGAGAGCATGAGGAAAAGTAACAGAGTGTGGATGAGCCATGAACTATATAAACATGGTTATGGTACTCCATTGTATGTATATTATCACATAAATATAGTTACCTTGTTTGATTAATATAATGTTTTTTTTTTTTACTTTTATAATACTATCTTAATGTATGTGAGTTATGTCTATGCTTATATACGATAATAGATCATTCCAAATCCTAACAGTGGCTTTTGTGACGATTGGGTACTTACATGAAAATGTCAGTGGAACATAGTATAAATGTGGCCTCGTACCTCAGTATTTCATCCTACCAAATTTTAATTCCCTTTTAAACCCTAATAGACATCATATATATTAATGGGGATAATTGTGAAGCTTGTGATTTAAACTAGAATAGGAGGGATGAGCCAAATAGATATTCATGATCACACCTTTTGGGGTTATGATTTGGGTTTTAATATTTTCAAATTTTGAATTTGTAGATTCATGGATATTTATTTATTAAACTCAAAAAAAATTATTGTCCTTCTACATACATATTTAGAAGGCCAATGATAGGTTTTTAAGATGAAATTTTTTAGAGAGCTTATACCTAGATGGGAGTGGAGAACCTAAGGACTAAATGCTTACATACTCCTATTATTTCACCATATAAAATATTATGATCTTGAATACAACCTTGTGTGTCCAATAACAATGGATGTGAAAATAATGAGGAGATATGATGGTGATGTTAAAATGTATAAAAAATAGATGATTCAACAATAAAAAGACTTGAATTTTTTTCAATTAAAATGGAGTTATGGATGTGAGAGATGTAAAAAATACTATGATAAAATTTGTATAAGAAATATAAATGAATTTTTTATGAAGTTTAAAACTCTCAACCATTTCAAATTATATAAAGTACTCACTTAGCTATGGTTGGTTGAGAAATATTTTTACTGTTGAAGGAGTAAAATTTTTAGGAATCAAATTAGGTAGAGCCAAGAGGGTTAAAGATACTTTTTGGGAATATCTAAAGGAGTAAGGGAAAGAGATAATCTATGGTATTAGGTTAATGATGGATGAGAGCCAAGAGGATAAGGTTGAGTAAGACTAAATATAATATAGAACCATAAGAAAAATTTGTAAGATATTTTTTATGAGAATGTTATAATTCTAGAAATGCTACTAGCATGGAGCTAAATGAATTTATGCCAAAGGTGAGATACTAGTATTTCTTTAAAGATATACAAAATGTAAGTAGACATGTTAAGTTATGCAATAATGGATTATACAAGTAGTTCTAACATAAAGTGAAAAATAATCTACATGCCTAACTAAATGCATTAGATGATATGTAAATAATCTACTGTAAGCATAATAATTTTTAATATATTGAGAATTAGTTTATTTTATGAATATGTTTCTTTAATTAATTTTTATCCAATAAATGCTTGGTATAAACATGTCCTTGATGATGTAGGGATTCTGGCAATTTTTGGGATATTTTACCTCCTTGTCATGGGTGTAGTCCAACTAAATATCCAATTTAAAATTTTGTGCTATAAGTTTTCATTGTGTTGTTTAAAAATGTGCTTTTTTAAATTATATTACGTTGTAATAATTTCATACTATTTTCATCTTAAAATTATAGTGCGTGAGGGTGGGTTTCGTATATTTCTTCATTAGGTATTATGCCTTGTAAAGAAATGCACATAGAGTGTAGCTTTGGTTTTAGTGTTAGGATGAATTCAAAGCCTTATAAAAAGGAGAAGAGAGTTTCCTTATTGGAAATACTAATTCTAGTGTGACATTCCCATAGTGCATGATAGAGATAAATGTGCCAATCGGTGTGAGATTCTTGAAAAAAAATCTCTAAATTTTTGTTAAGGATTTTGTTTGTTGAATTGAATTTACCATTGAATTTCAAGTGATAGGAAGTAGAAAAAAAATGTGTATTAATTTGAATTTGGCACACATTTATTTCATGATTTTGTTTGTTTAAGTTTCCACCATGATCATAGATGATGGTGTGAGGAATTCCAAATCTAAAAATGACTTCTTTTATGACAAATTTGGAGTTTATGACTTTGGTTACATTGGTAAAAGGCATAGCTTTGACCCATTTAGTGTAATATCCAAGGGAAATTATAATGAAATTATTATCATTTTTTTTAATTCTTTTTCCAATGAAGTCTAAGCTTCACATTGAGAATAGACATCGAACCTCAAGTGTTTGAAGCTCAATGAGAGGTGAGTGATTAATATTTTCATGAAGTTGAAAATGTTTTCATTGTTCAATGAATGATATAGAATATTTATTAATTTATGTCAATACTAACCCATAAACTTTAATTAATAGGTTATAGCATGTCATCTATGATGCCCTCTATATATTCCATCATGTGCCTGATAAACAATACTAAGGAAGGTCTATCATTCAGTAACACATATAACAAGGGTACCTTCAAAGTTACGGTGATCACTCTAGCCTCGAGCTCTGTTGTACAATTATGTAAGTAATCTCATAGTGATATATATTTTGGTTCCTTCGATGTACATGACATTTTCATTGGGTAGTGTGTCCTAGATTTGCCTTTTTCCAATATTAAGTGTGACAAATACATGGTTGTAAATGGTTTTCCATTTGATTATTTTGTAATAAAAGGATTATAGTAAATTCTATAAGAAGGGACATCCAATTTCCAATCCTATCACAATATAAGAAATCACTTTGAAACAAACAAGATGTTGGGTTTGTCCTTATAGTGACATATGTAAAGCATACAATGCCAAAGTGTTTTTGGGGCAATGTATATGAATAGGAAATTATGTTTGAATTTTATATATCATATTTCATAATATATTAGTGCATGCCTAATATATTAGATGGTGTATTAATTTCCAATTTTATATTTTTTTGCAAGCAATGGAAAAATAGGAAGATGGTGTGTATAAAATAAAGTTTCATTTATAAGATTCCCATCATAGCGTAGGAGATTATCATTATGTTCAATATTTTTCTACTCACTTGGAAAGTAGTTGAGGATATGTGTGTAATAAGTGGATTCATATATAAATCATCATATATTTTCTAGTTTTACTATAAAATATCATATTCTAGGGATCATCATTGATTTTTCCATGTCAATGATGTATTTTATTTTGGAGGGATCCTAGTCAATCCCTCATCTAGAGACCACAAATCATAATAGTTTCTAGATGTCACTCAAAAGACATTTTTTAAGATTGAGCTGAAATTTTTGTTTGCATATTAATTTAAATATGATGCTTATAAGGTATCAAGGGTGAACTTTGAAAAGCTTTGATTTTACAAGAATGTCAATGACACATGATTCTACATTGTATATACAACCAATTGCATAATTTGAAGTAAAATATTGAAAATATAAACAAAGCATGCCACACAATGTTTTGTCCTAATCTATCAACCCTAATAACCATATGTGAAGATGACATATAAATAAAATTCCAAATAATCCCATATATGAATCATATAAATATGGATGTGGTATTGACCAAATGCATCATGATTATTCTCTCATAAAAATGGAAAAACTCCTCCCCAAGAATGTGTCCTCTAGTTAAAATAAGTAGGTGGTCCTTGTAGGACATTAATCTTATAAATTTATTCTAAATTAATTCTTAAAAGCAAGGATAAATTAACATAACAAGGAATGGTCCATGTATAAAAGAGCATCTCTCTATCAATGGTAATAATGATCCCATCATCTTATTTAACTCTTATTTTTCATGGAGGCTCCAAAATGATTGCTAAACACTCCAAAAAAAAGATAGATCATCTTGTGGGTCTTTAAAAATTAAATAATCCCCTTATGCTCCTTAAGTATTTTAAGTAACACATATTTATCATTATAATTAGGAATAGTTTCATGCATCAGATCACCAATATCTAACACGATAGTGACCTAGTAATTCCTACACAGTTGAATTCATAAAAAACCCATTATATCTAACATGATGGGGTCAACACCCAAATTTTTCTATCCCCTAATGCCTCAATTGATGAAACATTTATAGTAAAATAATAATTATCCTTTGAATGAATCTCATATATCAATATTAAATATCATGAGAGGTTTTATTTCGATGGTACCATTATGTCTGCATCAATAACTTGAGTATAAATTCATTACTCTTTGGTACACTCTCAAATTAATTATGTAATCTATGTTTTCATCAATAAATTGAGTATAAGTATCATTACTCTTCTATCCACTGTCAAATTAATTCATGTAATCTATGTTTGCATCAATAACTTGAATATAAGTATCATTACTCTTTTATCCACTCTCAAATTAATTAATGTAATATCCTCACGAATTAACCTCCAAAATATCAATTAGAGGATCTATCATCCTAGGAGTAGATATCTCATGAATAAACTCCATAGGGTTGAAATAAGCAACATCATTTTGTGCATGTAAAAATAGAGTAGAAACATCACTCCTTTGAGACTATGAAGCATTTCCAAATCTTGCAAACATATACACCTTTGCCTTATTATCAATAAAACTAGTTGTGACTACCTCAAAATTACTACAATATTATAAACATGTGCCACACATATGCCCCCACTGTAATACCTTTTGTGATCTAAGTCCTATAACACATGTAACAATATGATAAAATCTTTGAAATGTCTCATAACCTTGTGAAATATGTGACATATTCCATACAAATGCTCCCAATTTATGTCCAACCTATCATAATTTAAGTAAAACTTGTAATAATCTAAAGTAACATGTGCCTAAAATGTCTACTTTTTTATAGCTATAAAGGCTTAGACTCTAAGACAAGCCAATGTGTGTGCCCCCCTTTGAGGTGAGAAATGAATCCTGTGAATAACTTATCTCAAAAGATAAAAATTAAAGGCATCATGTTATATATAAAATATGTAATTAGTGTAAAACATATAATAACATGCGGGAGAATATATCATCATATTAATAATAAATCATATGAATATGTATGAAACATGTATACTAATCATACAAGAGTCATGTCAAGATAGATATATTAATGAGATATGTAGTGAATAAACAACATAAAATAAGAATCCATATATTAAGTAATAATAATGCAAAAGGTGCATGATATGTATCATCGTACCGTAACTAATAATAAGAGTGTCTGATATAGATCATGATACAATAAGCTCAATAGACAATCCTAGATTTATCCACACATAAAAAAATAGAGTGACACAAGATTTCTTGGTCATGAAACATAAAATAATACACATGAAATAACACAAATTCACTAAAGGTGAAGGTCCACACTCAATGGACAATCTAATGCCATACACCTAATGGACAATCTGATGTCGCACACCCACTAGACAATCTATTACCACACACCCAATAGATAATCTAATATCACACACACAATGGAAAATCTAATGTCACACACACAATGGAAAATTTAATGTCTCAAAATGAATAGAGTCAAATAGAGAACAATTAGTAACATCATTAATACATGTAATAAGGAAGGCTAATCCACATAATGAATGTATGTCGTCATCATAGATAGAAAAATAAAATACCAGTGAAATAACAATGTAATTAGTATGATTCAAATCAATTCATGTATAATCTATAAAAAGTAGTTAAATATGATTAATATAAATAATCATATAAAGATAAAACTTATGTAAATCAGATATATTCCCCTATTAAGAGCTTTCCCCCAATGTAGGAAGGTAGCTCTAAAATGTAGGAAAGTCCCACATCTATGTGCCATGTCATAGATGACCTATATGTCATATCTCTCACTCATGTATATTGTGAAATGCATGTGTATATTAAAAAAATAGATATAAAATGTACTATTTATTATAAAGCATAAAAAACCATGTATATTAGTAATACATGTCATGCATAGGTCCTAATTCTTTATTTTTTGAATATGTTTTTCATTTTATTTTTCAGATTTTTTGAATATGCAAACATAAAGATATAGAATGAAATCTAATGGAACTAGGAACTCCCACAGAGGCTTTAGTGATAAATTACTAAACTTTGGGTATATGATTTTATCAAATGTCTAAATGTTCTCATCATAAACATCATTTTATATATCAAATTCAATTACCTTTGCTTTTCCTTTTGCTCTTTGTCAAATATTATGCATATGTAGCACATTTTTAAACTGTATATGAGTGCTTAAAATATTTTTCATTAGATAAGGCTTTCTCAGTTATTTTTGAATATTTTATCTTTATATACTCATTATTCCCATCATCTTGACTATTGATTGTATATCCTTCATATAAAAAGGCTATATGTTTATTTGGCATGTTAATTGTAGCTTGCATCTATTGTAACCATTAGTTTCCAAGTATAACCCATAATTGATCACTAGGTTGCATCACAAATATCAATGTATTGATAAAATTAGGGTTGCAAGTGACACGTAAGGTAATATGCCTAATCGATCCCTCACAATGTATATTGTGTTGTAATTCATCTATAATATGACCCAATTATTATGAAAATGCAATGTTACATGTGTTTGGTCCTTATTATTCATCAATATCAATATTTTGATGATATCTAACTTTGATATATACTGTAATAGTCAAAATTTTCTATCTTAGATTCTTAAATTTTGTATATGTTTTATATTTGTGATGGTTATTATTATAAACTACGACACCCTTAACCTGATGTGTGTGGCTGGCTTGTGGTTTTATATAAAATTTTATATTATCTTGTCACATTTATTTAGGATTATTATATTTTTAGTAGGGTTAGCCCATGTAATAACCATGGCATAAGTAGAGTATCTATAAGAGGTAGTGGGTAGTATTTAATCATCATATCGAGAATTTTTTTTTATTGTATTGTTGTGGAGTTTGCCCCCTTGGAGTGGCTCAATCATATTTATCGAGTATTATAATCTTTCTTAAATTATTATTTTGGATATGCTTATTATACTCATATTATTCCATTGGTGTGAATTATCAAAGTAATTTCAATACAATTGGTATTAGAGTGTCTATTTAGGCAAGTTTATATGGTTTTTTTTTTTATCTGGCATTGTTGTTATCTTAAGAGTTGAAGTATAAAAAGACATAACTTGTGATATGGGAAGAATTTAATTTTTTC
>JARHVA010005445.1:735000-800000 GCA_037957365.1 Torreya grandis | reverse complement strand
GCTAGTTGAATCTACAGACTCTGCAAGGAAGGAACAAGATCTCAACACTTAGCCATTTTTTCTATCAAGAAGTTCAAAAGACCATCTTTCAAGGCCTCGAAGAGCAAGTTCCCTTTGGGAAAGATCAAACCTCAAAGAATAGCGGAAGCTGCCAAGTGTCATCTGTCATGACACATTTTCTAATAAGTTTTAAAGCTTATTTCAATAAGTTTCTCTTAGATTCCAACAGAAGCTACCAAGTGTCATCTAATGAGACCCATTATAATTTGCTTCTAGATACGGCAGAAGTTGCCTCATGTCCCGTTATAACTCTATGGAAGTTGACAAGTGTCAACATCTGCAGATTCTTCCTTTTGTTTCGTAAGGACTGTGGTGGGCCCCAAGTGAGTTACTAAAACTCAAGTGAAGCATGACAAGTGTCATCATCTGCATGAATCCAAATGAGTCATGAATGTTTCTACAGTGTTTCTAAGAGCTCAGTGGAAGATGCCATGTGTCATCTTCTACAAGACTCTCAAAAGGTATCTAAAGCTTCGTGGAACATGCCATGTGTCTCGTTAAAACTTAGCGGAGCACAACACGTGTCTGCATTTGCATTTCAAGCTTTAAATCTTATTTCAATAAGTCTCTCTTAGAGTTCCATGGAGGGTGACAAGTGGAAACTAGAGAAGGTTTCAATATGTTTTTCTAAGAGCAATAGAATGTGCCACGTGTCCCTTACAAAGCTCTGCGGAAGCTGACAAGTGTCAACATCCAAAGCTTCTTCCTTTTGTGATGTAAGGACTATGGTGGGCCCCAAGTGAGTTTCTATAAGTCAAGCGAAAGCTACCAGGTGTCATCTGTTGAGACACATTATGATTTGTTTCTCAAAGAAGCAGAACTTGCCACGTGTCCCCTATAAACTAAATAGATTGCACCAAGTGTCAACATTTTCATGAATCCAAGTGAGTCTTAATGTTTCTATATTGTTTCTAAAGCTTAGTAAAAGCCACCAGGTGTCATCTTTTGTATGAATCTCAAAGGGTGTCTAAAGTTGCTATAAGTTAAGCAGATACTGCTACGTGTCCTTGCATGTTTCATAGTGGAACAAACCACGTGTCATTTGTTAAGATCAACATAAAGTGGCCAAATCAAGTAGGAAAGACACGAAGGAATTGTTAAGGAGAATGATGGACCCGTAGGCATCAAATTCAAGGTAACCAAGTAGCCGTTGGCTTTCAAATGATGACGGACTTGAAGGCATTTAGAGACCTGCAGGGTGAAAGGAAGAACCATCGAGAAAGGGAACCAAGAGAACCAAAAAGGGGAAAAGGTAGCCTGAGGGCTCAAATCACAATAGAAAGAGGGAAAGGCCATAATATCTATAGGAGTTATTGCTAGTAGGTGGAACAGTCCACTAGGTAGATATTTGAGCTTGTAAACATTGAAGGCGCAACTTGTTTATCCCCTTTGAAGTAAAGGTGAAGTGGACAGCTGCATAGATATCAGGGGACAAACCAGATGACTCAATCTCAAGAGAAGACATTCAAGATGAATCAACATGCCACAGTTAAGGTGGCCACCCTATTCTAGCATGGCCCTCTTTGACAAAACTAAAAATGCATTCAATGCATTGAATGCAACATGGGTTGTTCCATGGAACAAAGTGCCAAGCCTTTCTTGGCTGCCATATATTGTAGTCTCTTGTGTCATTTTAAGGGAGATCTTCCCAATAGATAAGCAAAACTCTACCCAAATTGAAAGGTGAATACTAAGACTTTGAGCTCAGATTATTTTTCATATCATTTTATCTAAATGAGAAAGCAAGTTGTTTGCAGACTTTGTGCTATTATAGCTTGTATCATTTTAGGAGATTGTTTTTATGTCTGTCTTCTGAATGTGTTCTTGTTTATTTAATTTGGAAAGTAGAACTAGTGAAAGTAATCAAGAAGGTGTCCTGAAGCCAACTGTGGAGAGACTTTGTGCCCCCACAATTGCCTTTAGTGTGTTTTCTTTTTGCTCCTATGTAAAGGATCTTGGGGTGACTTTGTGCCCTCATTATCCTTTGTATTATGTTCTTGTGTAAAGGAGGTGGAGACTTTATGCTACGTCTTAGTCTGTTGGTTACTATGCCTTTGGTTACCAGTTACTTGTCACTACCTGAAAGAACTCTTGTTGTCCCCTGCAAGAACACTTCTGAAAGAAGAGAAGTGCCTTCAATGTTTTCACCAGAATTTTCTCCTTTGTTTGTGAACATCATCTCTAAAAGAAGAGAGATGGATGGTGTATCCTACCCCTGAGTGTTATTTTCTACACACACACACACACACACACACACACACACACACACACACACACACACACACACATATAGTGCCTCATACTTATAGGGAACCTCCCCTTGATGAGAGGAGAGATTTGACCCCTACTGATGTAGTAAACCTGCACATCTGGCCGACAAATCTCCCTATGTTGTGGTTGAAGAGACCTATTTTGCTCACCAAATAGCTGGTTGACAAAATATTCACCCAACAAATTACATGGTGTTATTTATTTTATAAAACTAGATATTCATTCTAAATACCATCAAATTCAGATTCACAATGTGGATATCCCTAAAATAGCTTTTAGAACTTATGAAGGTCATTATGAATTTATGGTTGTGTTGTTTGGTCTCATAAATATCCCATTTACATTTCAAATTTTGATGAACACCATTCCTAAACCCTTTTTATGAAATTTGTGTTGGTGTTTTTTGATGATGATGCAAATATCATCATCAACTTTGTCATCAATAGATGAAAACAAGAACTACATTCACCTCTACTTACCTCTGCTACCTAGCTCTGACCCTTACTCTTGATTTCAAAACCTATCTTGGGTTTCCATATTAATTGTATGCAATCTCATGTCATCAATATCATGCTTAAATAATTTTTATTAGATCACTATTCATTCTCTAAATAACTTTTAGAACTCATGAAGGCCATTATGAGTTTATGGTCATGTCGTTTGGTCTCATAAACACCCCATTTACATTTCAAAGTTTGATGAACACCAATTTTAGACCTTTTGTTATGAAATTTTTGTTGGTGTTTGTTTATGATGATGGAGAGGTCATCATCAACTGTGTCATCAATAGATGAAAATAAGAAATGCATTCACCTCTACTTACTTTTACTACCTAGCTCTAATCCTTGCTCTTGATTTCAAAACCTATCTTGGGTTTCTTTATTAACTCTATGCAGTCTCTTATCATCAATATCATGCTTAAACAAGTCCTATTAGATCACCATTAATTCTCCAAAACCCCTCATCACTCTTCTCTTGTCCTTTGTAGCTTTTTCTCTTCAAACACATAGTCCTAGTAGCCTTTTTAAGGCTTTTCCCTTTGTATGGACTGGTACAGTTGAGTTTTGAAAACCTAGTCACCTTTTTCAATACCATATATCTATTTATTTCTATTCACAAAATTTCATTCCCTAATTCATTCCTTAGACCACTTTTTTAGCCTCTTCTTAGTCTCTTTAGGCCTATTAGGCCTCCCACTACCTTGTCTTACACTCAGCTAGCTATATTCATACTTGTCTATACAGAATTAGTTTTTAAACTTAATATTTCTCTATATAACCTTTAAATACACAAAATTACAAATTTTTGTGACATTTTGATAGTTAAAACTCTTCTTACATTGGTTTTGGTGATGAAACCCTAGTTCAGGGTTTGTAGTAGCCTAAGTAACCTGAGAAGGGTCCAAACTAAATTTCAATCTTGATAAAGAGTGTACAATAATTATGGAGGATATTTAGGTCTATTAAATCATATGATACCTATTTCAATCATTGGAATCTCATGCCATTGCTTTTGTTCATATTTTCTCTCAAGAAGTTTGTTTGACTATGTCTAAGAATACAATGGTCTACAGAACTGTATATAACTGAAAGGGAAAAGTTTAGTGTTTCAAATTCCTCAAGGGTTCCATAAAACTATATAAATTAATCTAGGTATGTGAATGTACATTACACCTTGTGAATTCATTAAATCCCCTTATGACACTTCATTTCATCATTTCTCACAAGCTTTTCTTTGATTGTGAATTCAGGCACAAAAAACTACAGGATTTTATATTGTGAGCTTCATGAAACATGTTTATAACACAATGATATTCCTCATTATAACTTGATATTATTTAAAATATACTTGCAAATAGAGGTAGTAGTGGTCAAATCAACCATACTTAGATTCTTGCTTAGCAATAAATGAAAACCTAGTGTAGAATACAAAACATTAATAAATAGGGTCTGCAACTTATTAATCTTCAAAATGGAAATGTCCTTATTCATTTATTTGGAGGTTGGTGAACATACACATTATAAATTATCTCCAAAAAATTATTTCAACATATATACAAGTTATTTTATATTGCATAACTAACCTAATTGACTGTCTAACTCCCTTTTTGTACATTGCGAGAGTTGTTAACTAACCTAACAACCAACATGAGCACCAAAGTGACTAACCACATGAGTCACATATGAAATTATGTGCCACTAACTACTTGAGGATATTTAACAACAAATCCCTAATATTTAAACCTTAAACTAACATGACTATAGCCCAAAACCTTTGGCAAAATGTTCAAAATGAAAAAATTGGTGAAAAAATGCCAATGCACCTCTAATTCAAATTTACCAAGGACCTAGAATCTAATATGGACTCCTACAGACCTAATATGACCTTAAAAACTTGATAATGACTCACAACATGATAAATAGACCAATATTTATGTACGGTAGTGATGATCCTGCATCATATTACCAAGGAGCAAATGGAACTTTCTTTGAAAGTTATAAATGATATAGAATTCATGTTTTTGTATGATCTTTCATCCAAATTCATATCCACTTGGATCTTAAGGCATATTATAAACACGTATACCTTCTTGATGCTTTCTTACACTCATTATGGCTCATCCTTTATTGCTCTTCCTCTTGCTTTACATCTTCAATCTAATCATGGGCCATTGTTGCTAATTCTCTTTCCTCCAATGAACTGTACATAAATTCAACATGTCAATCAAAACCATTCTTTGCTTGCTCCCTTGGAGTCCACATTATTCTCCTTAAAATTCTACTTATTCTTTGGCTACTAACTCCTCTTCATCTTAACCCAAGATTGTCATCAATGCCAACTTAGTTTCCATGATGGTTTCCTTGTCTCCTATTAGACTCAAATCATCTATTTATTTCATTATGTGTTACCATATCTATTGATCCTCTATTGTATACTCATCTACATCACTTTGTTCTTCCATTGGTGCCAAATAAAACACCTCAATATGCTGCAACTTAGTGATATTGTAGCTTGTTTTCCTTCAACGTGTGCCAAATAAAACACCTCAAGCACTTCAACATGTGCTTTCCCTTCCTTATCTACTATTGTCATCTCATAGATGTCAATCACTTCACTTGGTGATATTATAGCTTCTTGTAATTTAAATATCACATTAATTATCCTCAATTACTCTCATATAACTCATCTTCAGTAATATTCACATCAACATACTCATTAAAAACAACATTAAAACATATACTATGTACTTAATTTTTCTCCTCCAATCTTTCTTGACTAAAACATGCTTCCTTCTTGCTTGCCACGAGGTATGGTGTTGCTAAAAACTCTTTCTCTTCTTCTTATTCATCCAATAGATCACCAACTTTAGGGTATTATATGATTGAATCACCAAACTCAACTCTCCAATCAGTTTGTTCCTCATCATTAGCATGTTAGTCATGCTTTAATTATTCACCTGTAAACACACATTCCAAGTAATCATTATTCATAAAAATTAGATAGTTACTTTCCCCCTTGCTTCTCCTTCTAGGTTGCCTTGCTTTCATCTTCATATTTTATCTTCTCTTCTTCTCTATCAACTGTTTAAGAGGCCATCTCACTTTCCTCTTGATGCACACACAAAATCTTAGTATCGTTTCTTCCGAGACTTGTTCTAGCCTTGTCAATACCTCCTTCATCTAAGCTATCTCCTTCTCTCTCTCTAGCTCTCTTTGCTTCACTTCCATCTTCTTTTGGAAAATCTTAATTCTCTAAGTCCTTCATCATTATTTTACTCTCTTCACTATCTCATTCTCTCTAGGTTTATTTCTTGACCTATCTCTTCTTCTTGACAAGAATTCTTACTTTCCCTCTTGACAATTAACTTGGTCTCTCTCACTTGACTCTCTCTTTCTTATAGTATATCTATTTCTTATCCTCACATGGGACTCTCTTCTCTCTCTTCAAGCTCATTCTTCAGTTTCTCTCTTGGAGCTCTCACTAGCTCTTCTTTTTTACTCTTCAATCCTTCTTAGATTAAGGGATTTTCCACACATCTCTTCTCTTTATTTTTCTCAATTATTTTTTCCTCTCTCTCTCACATACCTAAATCCTCTTCACTCTTTCCTATAACCTTTATTAGCCACTTCACAACAACATTTCAAAATAAAATTCAATATGTACTCGATGACATCTTCATACACATGTAACTCACACTTTCAAACATAAAACATACTTGTCCATATAATGTTCCTGATCTGATACCAAATGATGTAGAGGTCATCATCAATAGATGAAAACAAGAAATACATTCACCTCTACTTAACTCTGCTGCCTAGATTTGACCCTTGCTCTTGATTTCAAAACCTATCTTGAGTTTCCTTCTTCACTCTATGCAATCTCTTATCATCAATATCATGATTTAAAAAGTATTATTAGATCACTATTAATTCTCCAAAACCCCTCATCACTCTTCTCTTGTCCTTTGCAACCTCTTCTCTTCAAACATATAGTCCTAGAAGTCATTTTAAAGGCTTTTCCCTTTATACAGACTGGTACAATTGAGTTTTGAAAACCTAGTCACCTTTTCCAATACCCTATATCGATTTCTTTATATTCAAAAAATTTCATTCCCGAATTCATTCCTTAGACCACCTTTTTAGCCTCTTCTTAGTCTCTACTTAGGCCTATTAGGCCTCCCACTACCCTATCTTACACTCAGTTAGCTATATCCATACTTATCCGTATGACACTAGAATGAAAACTTAACATTCCTTTAGATAAACTTAAAATACACAAAATCACAAAGTTTGGTGATATTTTGATGGTTAAAACTCTTCTTACATCAGTTTTGGTGATGAAACCCTAGTTCAAGGTTTGTAGCAACCTAAGTAAACCGAGAAGGGTCCAAATTGAATTTTAAGATTGATAAAGAGTTTAAAATAAATATGGAGGATATTTTAGGTATTTTTAAGCATATGACATATCTTTCAAGAATTAGAATCTCATTCCATTGCCTCTATTCACATTTTCTCTCAAGAAGTTTGCTTGATTGTGTCTAAGAATACAGTGGTCTACAAGACTGTATATAATTTAAAGGGAAAAGTTTATTGTTTTAACTTCCTAAAGGGTTTCATACAATTGTAGTAATTGATATATGTGTTTTAAGTTCCCTTACACCTTGTGCATTCATTAAATCCCCTTATGACACTTCATTTCATCATTTCTCACAAGCTTTTCTTTGACTGTGAATTCAAACATTGAAAACTATAGGGTTTTATACTATGAGATTCATGAAACATGTTTATAACATAATGAGATACCTCATGTTAACTTGAGATTATTGAAAACATACTTAACAATATAGGTAGTAGTGGTCAAATCAACCATACTCAGATTCTCGCTTAACAATCAATGAAAACCCAATCTAGAATACAAAATATTAATAAACAAGTTCTTCAACTTATTAATCTTCAAAAGGGAAATGTCGTTCTTCATTTATTTGGAGGTTGGTGACCATAAACCTTAAAAATCACCTCTAATAACTGATTATATATATATATATATATATAAATTCTTTTATATTACATAACTAACCTAACTAATTCTCTAACTCCCTTTTGTATTGAGAGTGTCTTTAACTAACCTAACCACTAACATAAGCACCAAAGTGATTAACCACATGAGTCATGTATGAAATTAGGTGACACTAAATACTTGAGTATCTTTCACAACAAATATATACTATTGAAACCTTTTACCAACATGACCATAGCCCAAAACCTTAGGCAAAATGTTCAAAATTTCAAAATGAATAAATTGGCGAGAAAATGCCAATGCACCTCTAATTCAAATTTACCAAGGACCTAGCATGTAATATGGACTCATACAGACCTAACATGACCTTAACAACTTGATAATGACTCACAACATGAGGAATATATTGATATTTACATAGGGTAGTGATACTCCTACATCATACTACCAAGGATCAAATGAAAACTTTCTCTGAAAGTTATAAATGATATGAAATTTATGTTCTTTACAACATCCTTCTTCCAAGTTCATATCCACATGGATCCCAAGGCCTATTATAAAATTTTAGGCCTTATTAATGCTTTATTACACTCAATATGGATCCTCCTTTATTTATCTTCCTCTTTCTTTGCATCCTCAATCTAATCATGGGCCATTGTTGCTCATTATTTTTCCTCTAATAACCTACACATGAAGCAAACATGTCAATCAAAACCATTATTTACTTGCTCCCTTAGATTCCACATTGTTATCCTTTAAATTCTAATTTTTCTTTGGTTTATAACTCCTCTTGATCTTGACCCAATATTGTCATCAATGCCAACTCAGTTACCATGATGGTTTCCCTGTTTCCTTTGAGACTCAAATAATATGTTTCTTCCATTATGTGTTGCCATATATGTTGTTCCTCTGTTGTATACTCATCAATATCACTTTGCTCTTTTATTGGTGCAAAATAAAACACCTCAACCTGATGCAACTCTATATTTTCAAGAACTTCAACTTGTGTTTTTCCTTCCTTCTCTACTATTGCCACCTCATAAATGTCAATCACTTCACTTGGTGTTGTACCTGTTGACTATTTTGACCATAAGTCAAAATAAGTCAACCCCCTATAGTACAAAACTTGATATGAGGGTATATTAAGATGTTATATGGTATTTCATGGTCAATTTTATGTCATTTAATGTGTTATTAGCCTTGGTCATAGTTAAATCTAGTCCTAAGTCATTTCATGTCACTTAGGGGTCACTTTTAGAGTCATTAATGAGATTTATATGATTTCCAAGGTGTCTAAGTGTTCCAAAATTTATTTAAACATAAAATATATTAGGAAATTATTATTCTTGTCATTTATAACTAAAAACTTGTAGGTTCCTAGCTGAAATCAAGAAAATAAGTGAAAAAGAGGAGGTTTTAGTAGTTGTACAACCTAGAGAGGAGTGTGGCACATGTGAAAAGCTTATGAAATGACCCTTAATATTACTTATCTCCATTTAAATTCTTTATCAGATTTTTAAGTGTCAAAAATAGACCAAAACCATTCTATTTCTCCATTGCTCCACTAGACATACAAAACTAATCAATAGGTCTTCTGATGGTACGGCCAGTAGGAGAGGTTTCTAGGTTAAATGCTCTTGGTGGTAGATAGTAAACTTGGTCTACTTAATATTCATATAATTATTTTGAATAATGGTTGCTTATGCTTTATGAATGATTCTTAAGAAATTGATTGTCTCATTTTGCTTGTCAATCCCCACACCCTACAAGTTTTGCTTATGTTTGAGCTAGTATGTAAAAATAAATTAATTAAAATGATTCTATAGGAGGTATACATAATTATCTCATGGATCCCATCTTTGTTTTAATGTTTTGAGGTGACTTGATGAGCCAAATAGTTCAAGTTGTAAGTTGAGTGCACCATTGCTAAGTTGTAGGCACATTGCACCAAGAACAAAGGTATTGGTTCTTAAATTGGTTTAAAATGAGTGTAATATGTTATATTTCATGTTTTTAATTTCATGACAATAACCTTATTTCCAATCTCAGTCTCAAATAAGGTCATCAATGGAGTTGCATTCAAGCATGACAATAAAGTAAGTTCCCTAATTGTAATCAGTTGAATCATGGTATATGAAGTTCCTAAGAACGTTTATGAAGATGCAATTAAAATTATCAATAGGTGTTTAACATACTCTTAAAGTGTGGGAAACTAAATTAAGCTCTCAAATGCTATATGATGGACTGTGACAGTCGATTCAATTACACACATGATCCTGCACCATTAATGTGCACCTATAGGTGACATGAGGAGATAATCATGTTTAAATTAAGCATTTTAATTGATTTTAAGTTCTTCATGGTGAAAAGGATCCATTTGAGAGTTGATAAAGGGTCTAAGACTTATTGTATTCCCATATCCATATTCATTGCCCTGTATACTAAAATGTCCACCTATAAGTGGCTATCATAGAGACTTGAAAGTGTTGCATAGAGGTGATTGAATATATTTGAAACCTTATTTAGGATCCTAAAGTGTTGAATGTGCCATAATAGTCATGGTGAAGCCATAGATTGGCAGGCAGGCTTGAAAAGTCATGTTCAAGATGTAGAAACTGAGTTTAGGGACTTGTTACCTTAAAAGCTCTAAAACATAGCCTTGCCCACTTTTGGCACTATCATATAATGAGGTAACATGAGATCTAGATGATTTCTAATGTAGCCTTCATGTAGGGGTGACATCTTACAAATGAAGGTGGATGTTTGACTTCAATATGTGATGTTAGGAGGTTTCTAAATCATGCAATTCTTCACTATAGAATGGCAGTATTCTCTATAGCGTATTGAATTCCAAATGACCTCATTGTCCAAAGAAGAAATAAAGAACACATCTCTATGGTATGTGATCCTATTCAAATGATAAGGGTACTAATGTTTCAAATAGCATCAAGAAGGCTTGGAGTGAAGGGTATTGATTTATATCAACATCTACAGGTGTACTCTACTCTCAAAAGGTAACCTACAACCTGATTGTAAATACCTACAGTCTCATAAGACAAACCTTAGTTGTTAGACCTGAAGACATGACACTTGATGATTGAAGTTGGTTCAAAGACCTCAATGGAATTATAGGATGTGTAAGACAAATTTTAAAACTTGTATATACACCTACAGGACCCCTTTTTGCTCCAAAATGGTTAACTAAAGTCAACTATAGCATGATAGTCCACTAGAACATGGTGACTTGGAGCATGGCCTAGCATAGATATGATGAGAGCAAGTCTAAATGAATTTAAAATGAAATTGGAGACTTAAATAATATGGTGGAATAATAACACAAGGTCCAATATACAAATGTTCACCTATAGGTATCGTATTTTGGAACAAGTAACATAGTCATAGTTGACTATGGTCTAGACCTGCCAAGTGAAAGGTGTGCATTTTAGATAGGGTTGGATGGTGAATACATTTGAAAGGGATTGTATATTAGTATTTCCATTTCATGATACTCCCATAACATGTAAACAGGGCAAAGATTTGGTTCTAACACATAACTTGTAGTCAACTCACAAAATCTTGCACACAGTGAGTTCTCCACAAGTCTATCTTAGCTTTTGTGAGGTTTGGAAGTGCTAAATGTATGTTTCAACTCTAAAAATTTACACAGAGTGTTTCCATCACCTACCCAATCCTTTCATACTTTGGTTTTCTTGGGATAATAGGGTAGATTCCCTATGTTTTGTCTTAGACTAAGGGCACTCCAAGATGAACAAACCCTACAAGTTTAGTGAACAAATGAGAAGAAGGTGAGATAAGAAGTGTTGGAACCTTAAAAAATGGTATGGTGAGTTTCTATAGACATTAAAAAGTGTGATAAAGGTCTCACAGGTATTTGAGACCAAATAGGGTGACCTAAACCTACATAGATGTAGATAGGCCTATTAGGTCTTAACTAGGCCTAATGGATAAAAGGGGTCTAATATCATTTATAAAACTACATAAGAATTATAACTCATTGGAACACCTACTTAGGGATTTATAAGGTGTTTGAGAACCTTTAATATATATAAGACCATAAATAATATATTTCTTGGCTTAAGAGCATGATAACCTGCACAGAATGAAGGAAAAGAATCTAAAGGCCAAGTTTAGAAGCTTGCAGCTATACGGATAAATAACATGTGAGTTTAAGGAGATAGGATAGGTTGAATAGGGTCCCAAACAAGGATTTAGTGTAATTTTCATGAATGTTGGATGTCACAACTTTATGAACAATCCTTAAAGGCTAAAAACCACCTAAAACCCTCTAAAGCCCTTGATAAGGACCTAACTGGAAAGATGAAGAAGGAGAGGCATCTAGATGGGATAGTTAGAGTAGGAAAGTGAATATAAATTGCAAAGGACTCCCTATGGATCCTTTCCATCAATTTGGTGTCCACCCTACTTGTATGGATAAAGTGTAAAACTAGTTTTCTTGATAATTTTATGTGTTGTATAGGTATAGAAAGGTTTCAAAGAATGAGGATCATTTTGGGAGAGAGATTAGAATCTATCCTAACCTATCATATCCATTTCTTGCCTCAAAAAATCATTTAGGTACCTCTACAAGCAGCTTCACTTCAGCCAGTCCAAACTGGCATATTGAACAAAGAATGATCACCAAATGAGAAGGTGAAAACTCCAAGTGGGAGGCCTTTTAAGGTCTGCCTGATGGATCTAGAGACATGAAGACACTTTAAAAGTGTCATACACTCCCTTGTATGTACTGGTTTGAGAAATTGAAGCACACCTTGGTGCTAAGTCTAAAGGGTGAGTGAAAGAAGAGTGATTATGACTGTAGATAGTGAGAACACTTGGCCAAAATAATATTAATGATTAGGGACACATCCAATGTATGTTAGATATTGTTTCTAACACCTCCCTCATAGTTTAATGATCTCATATATCCTTAGTATATTGTGGAGTGTTCAAAGAATTCTAAATGATGAAGGTAGTCTCTAAGCAAGAAATTGAAGAGTTCTATGCTAGACCTAAAGGAGTTTAATGATTTGAGGTATATTTGTCTATGTATACCTTACATGGTATGTCTCATATTCTTTTCTCTATATATTTAACTCCTCTCATCTTTACAAGTGTTCTTGTGGCTCTTGGACATCATTCTCTTCTCTTATCTCTCACATTCTATAAGTACTATCCATTTTTGATCTAGTCTAATAATACCACACTTGGTATGGAAAATCCCTACTAGTTTGATGTTTTGCTTTGCCTTTGAATAATACAATAAATTTGGTTTTGAGTTAAAAAACATATTTTCTAAGTGTGCAAAGTGATGAATGGTGAAATTTAGTGATTATATCCTTGCTTTTCCTTATCCTTTCATGTCTAGTGCAAGAATTTCTCATCCTAACATGTCATATAGAGTGTAGCTAGTGTTTTAGGATCCATTCAAGTGTGCAAGTGTCATTAGATTAAATAATCTAATCTCTGATCTACTTACCTTGATTTGTCTCATACATATCATCTCTTTATTGAAATACTTATGTTAAAACATCGTAAGACTTTGAAGTTGGTTATAAGGATTTTTTCTTAGTGAAATAAGTATGATAGCATAGTGGAAATATACATGGGGTATCACCTCCTTAGAATAGTTTCTATCCATGCATATGTATACCACTTTTACCTGAAGCTAACAGTTAGTATAGGTGATAAGCACTTTAAGACAAATTCAAAAAACTAGCCCTTAAACCTAGAGGTCTACTTCTACTATAGGTAAATAGACATCCCTATAAGTATTACCATGTTTCTCAAATCTTATATTAGGCTTTAAAAACCTCCTCTAGGGTTCAATATTTGGTGACAATAGTTTTGGCATGTCCAATGTGACCCATTGTCCTAAAGATAACTTATCAAGGTGAATGCTAGTATTGATAACATCAGTTGCATATTGGTGTGGTACTCAGAATTTGGAAACTCCATTCAATGTAAAATATGGTTTTAGACCATTTTTTTCATATATTTTCTCTTATACTTCATGGTCCTTACTAGGTCATCTTCTAGTAGAGTTTTCAATCCTATCAATCCACCTCTTCACCCTGAACTTCCTCTTGAAGTTCAACACCCTTGGCCTATTCCACCCTTTAAAGATTAAGAAGACTTTGCTATCCAAGAAAACTAAGAGATTGAGGAGGATATTGAATAAAACATGGCTAGGCAACATGCCTTCCCTACCTTTAATACTAAAAATCCAATCCATCTTGATGCATATGATGCCATTCCCCTTAATGCCACAAAGAGTGTTCCCACATTCAATGGTGAAGGCCATGTCACTCCTAGTGAACACATTAGGGACATTTAAAATTTTTGTAGTTTCCATAATGTCACTAAGGAAAATATTTCTATTAGACTCCTTGCCATGTCCCTTATATGGAAAGCACTTTATTGGTATTGGACTTTGACCAATGGATGCATCATAACATGAAATGACTTTGGAGTGTTTTTAGCTTCAAGTTTTGAAGATGAAATTGACCACACTTCACTCATACATCATCTTAATGTGATCTAAATATCCCTCAAGGAAATAATGCATGACTTCAAAAAGAGGTTCCAAAAGACTTGGCATAGGTTGCCTCCTCTCATGAGACCACCTGCTAGCTTTGTCTTTCCTACATACTTGAGAGCTATTGGTACTAATATTTCCATCATGCTACAATCCATGGGTGGTTTCACTCTTCTCGAAGCATATGAATTTGCCATTAGAGTTGAGAATGGCCTCATTCAAGATGGAAAGATACCTCCTAAAGTGGTTATGCCTCTATTGCCTAATGTTCTTGCTACTGCTCCAAATATTGCTCAAATTCCTAATGCTAATGGCAAGCCAAAGTCTACTCCTAAGAAGGTAGAAGATGTTATTGACTGACAGTCAAGGTCTAACTTCTTTGAGACAAGATGCCAAGTCTTAGATGATCAAAATAGGTAAGCCAATCTACAAAAAAGTGCTCATCAAAATCCATATCCCTATCAACATCAATATGGTCACCAATATGGTAGAGGGAGAGGTCAAGGGAAACCTAACTTCAATAGGCCTGCCAATGCATACAATCCTAATTCTATCTCTAACACAAGATAGATGGTACTAGTGCATAGCAACTTTGTGTAAGGAGAAGAGTAGTAACAAGGCTAATTTATAGATTCTAATGAGGGTGGTGAAAAATATCTAGTTACTCAAAGAGGAGTCACTCCTCTCCTATCATCAAAATATGAGGTCTTAATTGAAAGCAAGTCAAGGTTGGTAACCTCAAGGAGAAATCTTCACCAATTTCACAGTTGAAGACACTTTTGAAATTAACCAAGGAACTTCCATTGTAGAAAATACAAGATCCAATAATAAGGCTCTAGGAGGTGATAATAATGTGCCTACAATTTCATCTAATCCTCCTCTAAGGTGGTAAGGCATGACTACAAGCATGGTAGTCCCAAACACTCTTGTACCTCCTCCAAATAAGAATGTGGTAAGGTCTGCTCAAGGTGCTTCTCTTCCTCAAGTTATAAGCACTTCCTTGCCTCCAAGGACTCAAGATAAGGTAAGCACTTTTGCTCTAAATATAGTGGATTTATTGAAGAATGTCAAGGCATCCATTTCCCTTTAGGATGTCCTCCATATGCCTGGGCAAAAGGAGCTCTTGAAAAAATAGTTGTCAACTATCGCTACTAGTCCTTCATCTTCAATAAATAATCATGGTCATGTATATCTTACCAATGCCCCTAATAATATTTCAGAACCATCTACCAAAGTTGAGAAGCCTCCACCTTTCTAGCTCACTCTCATTGTGGGTGAGAAACTAGTCCACAATTGCATAGTTGATAGTGGAGCCTCTACATTAGTAATGCCCAAAGTTGTAGCTGATAAGTTGGGCCTAAAGTATGAACCACATAACAAAGGAGAACTTTATTTTGATGGTACACCTACCAAAATAATATGATTAATCAAAGGTTTTAAGGTTTTTCTCCATGACTGTCCTAGTTTCCCCATCCTTCAAGACGTTATTGTGGACTTGCCTGCTCATTTTGTAATATGTCTTTCAAGAGATTTTATAGATAAGATCGGTGGATACCTCTCATCTGACTAGTCTTTCTTTTCCTTTAGAACAAGATATGGAACCAAGCTAACCATAAGAACTCGACCACTTGCAAGGTTTCACATTGAGCCTTATGTAGAGGCAAGGTCTAACTTGAATTGTGTGATCAATGATAAAGAAGAGTATAATGTGGATGATTGTGCTACCTCCAAGATTTAAGGTATAGTTGAATTGTTTCTAGATGAGTATGGTGCATATGCTTATGGGCATGATCCTTATACCTACTTTGAAAAAACTGACCTTGTAACCTATATCATCCATGAAGAAGCATTTGAGCAAACTGAGGTAAGTGTTAAACATTCTTTCTCTTAAGTTGTTGAGAGTAACTACTTGATCCATGTATATGATGATGATAGATTGAATAACTTGATTTATCACCATAGTGATAAGAATGATGTCTTTCTAACTACTGTTGACGAATCTACCCTTGATGATAACATTCATGAGGAAGAGGATGACTTAAGGAAAAGACTCAATACCATATGTCAAGAATTTGATCAGTTAAGTAATACTATCCCTCCTCCTAAGAAGTGTATATCTATTGAGTGTGTTAATACACTTGATGAGCAAGTTATTGAGTGTCTCACCAAGCATGAAAAAGATTATCATGTTGTGAATGAGGATGAACTATGGAAAAGGTTCAATGCCATATGCCAAGAATTTGGTAGGTTGGGTAAGACATATTCTTCTCCAAAATATTGCATATTTGATGTCAAGTTTGTTAATGAGACTAATGAGTAGGTTATTCAGTGCTCTATCAAGCATGAGGGTGTATGCCAAAACACTGTTCAAGGGTATGTATTCATAAAAGAGCTTGGTGAAGCTACTACCCAAGAAGTTATAAACATGAAGAATGAGGTCAAGGTATATTTGGTTATGCTTGAAGAATAGACAAGAGGTCTATTTGAGTTAGAATCATTTACAAAGGTGTTGGACCATAAATAAGAAGAACTTGATGATCATATACATCAAGTATCATCTTCCCAAGGGGAGAGCAATATTAAAGCTGTTGTTATACCTTTTAATATATAGTTTGAAGAACCTCAGATGGATATGTCAAATAGAAATGAAGTTGTAGCTCCAATAAAATTAATTAGAGGGAAAAAAATTGAATTAATGAAGGCTCCAAATAGTCCACTTTCAGGAATGAGGAGACATAAAGATGGTAAACTTCTTGACCATCTACACATTCAAGTGATTGATAATGAGCATGTTTCACATGCTAGATTGCCTTCATGGAGTGATAAATATGAAAGAGGAACCATATTTGACCCTGTTTCAAGTATGTTAAGATGTATTTCACCTCAAGAGTTAGGTCTTGTAAATATTAGATTAGTTGTGTGTGTCTTTCTTTCAGTTGTGTAGGTGTTCCATAAGTATTCTAGTTGAACACATGTTTGTTTCCTTTGGTGTGTCTTGTTTTGTGTGTATTTCCTTTGTGTTTTGTGTGGTTTCAAAGGAAAAATTGATGTCAAATCTATGTATAGGTGACTCCATGTCCCAATGGATAGGATTAGGCTATTGGTCTTGGCATAGCGAGCATACCACCCCTGGGAAATTGCCAAGAATGTTGACTATTTTGACCACAAGTCAAAATAAGTCAACCACCTATAGTAAAAAACTTGATATAGGGGTATATTAACATGTTATAGTATGTGTCATGGTAAATTTTATGTCATTTAATGTGTTATTAGCCTTGGTCATAGTTAAATCTAGTCCTAATTCATTTCATGTCACTTAGGGGTCACTTTTAGAGTCATTAATGAGAGTTGTACAGTTTATCAAGGTGTACAAGTGTTCCAAACTCTCTTTTAACATCCAATATGTTAGGTAATTGTCATTCTTGTCGTTTCTAACTGAAAACTTGTAGGTTCCTAACTAAAATTGAGAAAACAATTGAAAAAAGGAGGTTTGGCAGTTGTACAGCCTATAAAGGAGTGTGGTATGTGTGTCAAGCTTATTCAGGGACCCTTCAGCTTCCCTAGCTCCATTTCAATGTTTGATAAGCTTTGGAAGTGTCAAAAATTTACCCAAACCATTTTGTTTCTCCATCGTTCCACTAAACATATAAAATTAGTCAATAGGTCTTATGATGGTACGACCAATAGGAGAGGTTTTGGGTTAAATGATCTTGGTGGTAGATATCAAACTTGGTCTAATACATATTCATGGTATGTTTTTAATAATGGTTGCCTATGCTTTATGAACCATTCTTAAGAAGTTGACTATCTCATTTTGCTTATTAATCCCCATACCCTACAGGTTTTGCTTCTATTTGAGCTAGTCCATACAAATAAATTGATGAAAATACTTCTATAGCAGTTAAAAATTCTTCCCTCATGGCTCTCATATTTTTTTACATTTTTGGAGGTGACTTGATGATCCAAATAGTTCAAGTTACAGGTTGAGTGCACCATTGCTAAGTTGCAGGCATATTGCACCAAGTACATAGGTCCTAGTTTGTATAATGGTTTCAAATGAGTGTGATATGTTATATTTCATGTTTTTAATGTCATGAAAATCACCTTCTTTCCAAAATCAGTCTCAAAGGAGGTCATCAATGGAGTTGTAGTCAAGCATGACAACATAGTCAATTCCCTAATTGCAGTCAGTTGAGTCATGGTGTATGAAGGTCTTGAACACATTCATGAAGATGCAATGCAAAGTCTCAAGAGGTGTCAAACATACTCTTGAAGTGTGGGAAATTAAATTAAGTTCTTAAATGCTATATGATGGATTATGACAGTCAATTTAATTACACACATAGTCTTGTACCATTAATGTGCACCTACAAGTGCCTTGGGGAGATAATCATGTTGAAATTAAGTATATGAATTGGTTTGAAGTTCTTCATGGTTAAAAAGATCCATTTGAGAGTTGATAGAGGGTATAAGATTGATTGTATGCCCATATACTATACATATTTCTCATATCCATATTCATAAATGTCCACCTACTCTCACAAAGACTTGAAAGTGTTGCATAGAGATGTTTAAATATATTTAAAACCTCCCTTAAGGTCCTACAGTGTTTAAGGTGCCATAATAGTCATTGTGAATCCATAGATTGGCAAGTAGGCTTGACAAGTCATGTTCAAAATGTAAAAACTAAGTTTAGGGTCTTGTTACATTAAAAGCTCTGAAACAAATCCTTGCCCACTTTTGGCACTATCATAAAATGAGGTAACATGAGGTATGGATGAGTTTGAATATTTCCATCATGTAACCTTCATGTAGGGGTAAGACCTTGCAAAGGGGGGTAGATGTGTGACTTTCATATGTGATGTTAGGAGGCTTCCAAATCATGAAATTCTTCAATGTAGAAGGGTAGTATTCTCTACAGCGTATTGAATTCCAAATGACCTCATTGTCGAAAGAAGCAAGAAGGAGCACATCTCTATGGTAAGTGATACTTTTCAAATGAGAAGGGCACTAATGTTTAAAATAACATCAAGAATGCGTGAAGTTTATGGTATTGAATTATATCAACATCTACAGGTCTAGTTTTCTCTCAAAAGGTAACCTACAGCTTGATTGTAGAAGGTTTGTCCTATGAGACTATAGATACCTATAGTCTCATAGGACAAACCTTGGTGATTAGACCTGTAGACATGTTACTTATTGATTTAAGTTGGTTAAAATGCCTCAAGGTAATTATAATATGTGTAATATAGATTTAAAATATTTCATATACACCTACAAGACCTCATTTTGCTCCAAAATGGTCAACTATAGTCAACTATAGCATGACAGTCCACTAGAACATGGTGACTTGGAGTATGGCCTAGCATAGATATGATGAAAACAAGTATAAATGCATGTCAAATGGCGTTGTATACTTCAATAAAATTTTGGAATAATAACACAAGGTCTAATATATAAATGTTCACCAACAGGTATGGTATTTTGGAGCAAGTAACATAGTCATAGTTGATTGTAGTCTAGACCTGCCAAGTGAAAGGTGTGTATTGAAAGGGTTTTAGTAAGGGTTAGATGATAAATAAATTTGAAATGGAATCCATAGTATTAGGGCCATTTCATTAGACTCCCATAGCATGGAAATAGTGTAAAGAGTTGGTTCTAACACACAACTTGTAGTCAACTCACACAATCTTGCACACAATGAGTTCTCCACAAGTCTATCTTAGTTTTGGTGAGGTTTAGAAGTGCTAGAGGTATGGTTCAAACCTAAAACTTTGCATAGAGTGTCTACATCACCTACCCAATTATCTCATACTTCTTTTCTACTTGGGATAATAGGGGAGATTCCCTATGTTCTATCTTAGATAGAGGGCACTCTAAGATGAACAAACCCTACATGTTAAGTTAAGTGAACAAATGAGAAGAAGGTGAGATAAGAAGCGTTGGAACCTTGAAGAACGGTATGGTGATTTTATATGGACATAAACAAGCATGATAAATGTTTCATAGGTGTCTGAGACCAAATAGGGTGGCCTAAACCTACAAAGATACAAATAGACCTATTAGGTATTAATTAGGCCTAATGGCGAAAAGGGGTCTAATATCATTTCTAGCACTAGATATGGATTTTAATGCATTAGAACACCTAATTTTGGATTTAATAGGTATTTTAAAATCTTTAATATGTAATTAAGACCATAAATAATCCATTTTTTAGCTTAAAATCATGACAACCTACACAGAATGAAGGAAAGGAATCGAAAGGCCAAGTTTAAAAGCTTACAACTGTACGGATACATAACATGGGAGTATAAGGAGATGGAATAAGTTGAAGAGGGTCCCAAATAATTATTTAGTGGAATTTTTTTGAATATTAGATGTCTCAACTTTATGAACAATCCTTAAAGGCTAAAAACCACCTAAAACCCTCTAAAACCTTTGATAAGGACCCCATTGGAAATACGAAGTAGGAGAGGCATCAAAATGGGATATTTTGAGTAGGAAAGTGATTGGAACTTATATAAGAATCCTTGGGTCTCCTTTCCATCAATTTGGCTTCCACCCTACTTGTATAGACAGAGTGTAAAACTAGTTTTCTTGAAATTTTTGTGTGTTTTATAGGTACAAAAAGGATTCAAAGAATGAGGATCATTTTGGGAGAGATATTGGGACCTAACCTAACATATTATATCCATTTATTTCCTCAAAAAAGCATATATGTACCTCTAAAAGCAACTTCACTTCAACCAGTCTAAACTGGCATATTAAACAAAGAATAATCACCAAATGAGAAGGTGAAAACTCCAAGTGGGGGGGCATTTTGAGGTCTTCCTGATGAATATAGAGACATTAGGACCCTTTAAAAGTGTCATACACTCCATTATATGGGCTGGTTTGAGAAACTAAAGCACACTTTAGTGCCAAGTGTGAAGGGTGAGTGAAAGAAGGGTGATTATGACTACAGGCAGTGAGAACACTTGGCTAAAATAATATTGATGATCAGGGGCACATCTAATGCATGTTGGAGCCTATTTTATAACCCTTATATCATATTTTAATTATCTTATATGTCCCTAGTCTGTTGTGGAGCATTCAAAGAAGGCCAAATGATGAAGGTGGTTTTTAAGCAAGCAATTGAAGAGTCCTACGCCAAACCTAAAGGAGTTTCATGCCTTGAGGTACATTTGCCCAAGTAGACCTTGCATGTTATATCACATATTCAGCTATCTTTTAAATTTAACTCCTCATCTTAGGTTGACAAGTGTTCTTGTGGCTCTTAGACTTCATTCTCCTCTCTTCTCTCTCACATTCTATAAGTACTGGACATTTTGGCTCTTGTCTAATAATACCACACCTCGTATGGTGAATCCCTACGAGTTTGACATTTTATGTTTTCTTTGAATAATAAAATAAATCTATTTTTGAGTTCAAAAACACCTTATTTAAGTGTGCAAAGTTATGAATGGTAAATTCTAGTGATTTTATCCTTGCTTTTCCTAATCCTTTCATGTCTAGTGTAAGAATTTCTCATTCTAACAGGTCATATAGTGTGTAGCTAGTGTGTTAAGATCCCTTCAAGTGTGAAAGTGTCCTTATATTTATCAATTTTATCTTTGGTCTACTTACCTTGAGTTGTCTCATGCATATCACCTCTATATTGAAATATTTTTTTTAGAACATCTTAGGACTTTAAAGTTGGTTTGTAGGTCTTATTTCTTAGTGAAATAAGTATGATAGCATATTTTAAATATTCATGGTGTATCACCTAATTATAATCCTTTCCTTTCATACATATTTATGACACTACTACCACAAGGAAATAGTTATTATAGGTGATAAGTACTTCAAGACAAATTTAGGGAGCTAGCCCTTAAACCTAGAGGTCTACTTCTAGTATAGGTAAGCCCACATACCTATAAGTATTCCCATGTTGCTCAAATATTAGAGTATACTTGAACAACCTCCTCTAGGGTGTAATATTTTGTGACAATAGTACCTTATTGTCCTTCAACTAGCACATTCATTAGCCTCAATGTACTCTCATATAACTCATCTTCAATAATATTCACATCAACATACTCATCAAAAACAACATTGAAACAAATACCTTGTACTTATTTGTTCTCCTCCAATATTTATTTATTTAAACCTGCCTCTTTCTTGCTTGTCATGAGTCATGGTGCTACTTCAAACTCTTTCTCTTATTCTTCTTCATCTAATAGATCACCTTCTTTAGGGTAGCATAAGATTGAATCACCAAACTCAACTATCCAATCAATTTGTTCCTCATCACTAGCATGTTGCTCATACTTCAATTGTTCACCTGTATACACACATTATAAATAATCACTAGTCATAAACATTTTAGGCTTACTTTCCCCCTTGCTTCTCCTTCTAGGCTACATTTCTTTCATATTCATCTTTTGTCTTCTCTTCTTCTATATCAACTATTTAAGAGGCCATCTCACTTTCCTCTTGATGCACACATGAAATCTTGGTCTCATTGCTTCTAATATGTTTTATAGCCTTGTCAATAACTCCATCTAATATATCTCCTTCTCTCTCTAACTCTCTTTGATTCACTTCCATCTTCTTGTGGTAATCTTCACTCTTCAATCCCTTCATCATTCTTTTACTCTCTTTATTATCTCACTCTCTCTAGGTCTCTTTCCTGACCTATCTCTTCTTATTGACAAGCCTTCCTACTCTCCCTCTTTACCATTCACTTGGTTTCTCTCACTTGACTCTCTCTCTCTCTCTCTCTCTCTCGCTCTCTTAGATTCTATCTCTTTCTTGTCCTCACTTGGGAATCTCTTCTCTCTTCAAGTTCACTCTGGAGCTTCTCTATTAGAGCTCTCACTAGCTCTCCTTTCTCACTCTTCAAGCCTTTTTGGCTTAATGGATTTACCACACCTATCTTCTCTTTATCTTTCTCAATTATTTATTCCTCTCTCTCACATACTTTCAACCTCTTCACTCTTTCCTACAACCTTTATTAACCACTTCACAACAACATCTCAAAACAACATTCAATATGTACTCAACAACATCTTCATACACATTTAACTCACACTTGAAAACATAAAACATACCTTACCACATAATTTTACTGCTCTGATACCAAATTATTCAGATTCCATCATTAACTTTGTTATCAATGGATGAAAACAATAAATACACTCACCTCTACTTACCTCTGCTACCTAGCTCTGATCCTTGCTCTTGATTTCAAAACCTATCTTGGGTTTCCTTATTGAATTTATAGAGTCTCTTGTCATTAACATCATGTTTTAAAAAGTCTTATTGGATCACTATTCATTCTCCAATACCCCTCATCACTCTTCTCTTGTCCTTTGTAACTTCTTCTCTTTAAACACACAGTCTTAATAGCCTTTTTTAAGGCTTTCCCCTTTGTACAGACTGGTAAAATTGATTTTTTAAAACATGGTCACATTTTTCAATACCATATATCTATTTATTTATATTCATAAAGTTTCATTCCCTAACTGATTCTTTAGACCAATTTTTGATCCTCTTTTTAGTCTCTACTTAGGCCTATTAGGCCTTCCACAGCCCTATCTTACACTCAATTAACTATATATATATAATTTATCCATATGACATTGGTTTATAAACTTAATATTCCTTTAAATAACCTTTAAATACATAAAATAATAAATTTTGGTGACATTCTGATTGTTAAAACTCTTCTTACATTGATTTTGGTGATACAACCCTAGTTCAGGGTTTATAGTAGCCTGAGTAACCTGAGAAGTGTCCAAATTGAATTTAAAGTTTGATAAAGATTTTAAATAAATTTGGAGTATATTTTAAGTATGTTAAATCATATTACACCTATTCTAAGTTTTTTAATCTCATTCCATTTCCTCTATTCATGTTTTCTCTCAAGAACTTTGCTTGACTATGTCTAAGAATATAGTGGTCTATAGGATTGTATATAATTGTAAAGGAAAAGTGTATTGTTTCAACTTGATAAAGGGTTTAATAAAATTATATTAATTAATATAGGTTTTTTAAGTTCCCTTACACTTTAATTCATTAAATCCCCTTATGACCCTTCATTTTATCATTTCTCATAAGCTTTTCTTTGACTTTGAATTCTGACATAGAAAACTATAGACTTTTATATTATGAGCTTCATGAAACATGTTTATAACAGAATGAGATGCCTCATGCTAACTTGAGATTATTAAAAATATACTTACCAATAGAGGTAGTAGTGGTCAAATCAACCATACTCAGATTCTTGTTTAACAATCAATGAAAACCCAGTCTAAAACATAAAACATTAACAAACAGGGTCTGCAACTTATTAATATTCAAAAGGGAAACGTCATTCTTCATTAATTTGGAGGTTGGTTACCATACACCTTTGAAATCACCTCCAAAAACTGATTTAAACATACATACAATTTATTTTATATTACATAACTAACCTAATTGACTGTCTAACTCCCTTTTTGTACGTTGAGAGTGTCTTTAACTAACCTAACCACTAACATGAGCTCCAAAATGACTAACCACATGCGTCACGCATGAAATTAGGTGCCTATAACTTGTTGATTATCTTTCATAATAAATATATACTATTTAAAACTTCTACCAACATGACTATAGCACGAAACTTAGGCAAAATGTTGTAAATTTCAAAATGAAGAAATTGGCGATAAAATGCCAATGTGCTTATAATTTAAATTTACCAAGGATATAACATCTAATATGGACTCCTATAAACCTAACATGACCTTAAAAACTTTATAATGAATCACAACATGAGAAATAGACCAATATTTACATAGGGTAGTGATGTTCCTGCATCAGATAACATCTAAATATATAACAAAACTTGGGAAGAACATTTGAAGCATGTGAAACATGTACTGTTAGTTTTGGAACAACATTAGATTTATGAAAAACCTTGAACATGTGCTTTTTTATTCCAATATGTGGAGCACTTGGTTCACATTATTTCACATGAAGGATTCAAATTTGACCCTCAAAATATCAAAGTTATGATGAAATGGCAGGTGCCTAAAACCCTCAATAATCCCATGGGTTTTTTAGGGATAATATGTTAAAATCACAAATTTATGAAAATTTACAACATCATAGCATCACCACTCATATCCTTGTTGAAGATAAATTATTTCCATTGGAACAATACATCTACCAAAGCTTTTGAGAAGCTAAAGGAGACTATGTGCACCAATCTAATTTTAGACACCCCTGATTTTTCCAAAACTTTTATTATTGGATGTGATGCATCAGGTTATGACATGGAGGTATTAATCATGTAGGAAGGAAGACCCATTTCATTTGAGAGTTGTCAAATCAATGGTAAAAACAACCTAATCTAATGTATGAGAAAGAGATGTTGAATATTCTTCATGTAGTCAAATAGTGGAGATCTTATCTAATGGGTAGACACTTTAAGGTAAGGACTTATCATGATAGTCTAAATTATTTTTAGAATAGTTATTGTCATCAAAACAATAATAAAAATGGGTGACTAAAATTTTGGTATATGACTTTGAAATCATCTATAAGAAAGGAAAAAATAATGTTGTAGTATATACATTATCTAAGAAGGACGAATCCACTGAGGCATTGTTATGTGCAATGACCATTTGGTAGGTAAATTGGTTGGAAGAAGCATGATAAGAATGGGATAATGATAAGGATACATTATTTTTAATTCAAAATCTCTAGTAAATTTATGATCCCTACCAAATTTGAGTGGAAAGGTAATGCATTATGGTATAAAT
Source organism: Torreya grandis (assembly GCA_037957365.1). Taxonomy (NCBI): domain Eukaryota; kingdom Viridiplantae; phylum Streptophyta; class Pinopsida; order Cupressales; family Taxaceae; genus Torreya; species Torreya grandis. The sequence continues at coordinate 773,810 of JARHVA010005445.1, read as the reverse complement.
ATCACCTATACCTATGTAAAAATTCTAGCCTTAAGAAAAAGATCCTTAGGGAGATTCATGCATTAACAATAGGGGGCACTCAAGATTTTTGAAAACCTATCATAGAATCAAGTTGAACTTATTTTGGGAATGTATTTAGAGGGATATATAAATATTTGTGGCTAAATGCACAGTGTGTCAATACAATAAGGGCGAAATAATTAAGACACCCAGTCTTTTGCAACCTTTATCCATTCCTAGTAGGTTGGAGGAGGCCTCCATGGATTTCATTATAGGGTTACCAAGGTTTGAAATTAAAATTTTCATCATGTTAATTATGTATAGGCTCACAAAATATGTTCATTTTTTCTCTTTGTCAAAACCATTTTTAGTTAGTATAGTAGCTGCTACTTTTTTGGGTACAATTCAAAATACGGATGGTACTCCCAAAATCATTATAAGTGGTTGTGATCTTATCTTTACCATTGATTTTTGGACTGATTTATTCTCATGTTTTGGTACTCAGTCGGCTCATAACTCATCTTATCATCCTCAATCTAATAGAAAAATAGGGGTGGTCAACAAATGCCTAAAATGACATCTTTTTTTGCAACAAATAAACAAGAATGGTGAGTTCATTAGTTGCCACTAGCATAATGGTGGTATAACACGTCCTTTTATACCTCTTAAAAAATGTATCCATTTATGATGATTTATGGTTATCAACCCTCAATTGTCACTTCATCCTTGAGGGTGAAACCCAAGGTTTGAGTTGTTGAAGAACATATTCAACATCAATATGAGGTATTATCTAGTCTAATAGAGAATTTGGCCATGGCACGTCATGAAATGAAACAAGTAAATTAGCACCAGAGTGCACAAAATTTTGATAGAGGTGATTGGGTCTTTGTGCACTTTTATCCATATGAGTAGATGTCTTTGAATCAATATAAAAAGGATAACAAACTTTCTCTAAAGTATTATGGCCCCTATAAAATCCTACAAAAAATTGTTAGTGTTACATACAAGCTAGAGTTACCTTAGTCCACTCACATACATATTGTATTTTATGTATCTTATCTTGTGAAGGTAATTGGATAGAGATTTTTTATCTATACTAAGTTACTAGAGTTGGATGAATAAGGTCAAATTATTTTATAACCTGAGGAGATCCTACACACATGGATAAAAAGGATGTAAATAAGAGAGATTGAGTATTTGATCAAGTTGAATAATTTTTACCATGAAGATGCCATGTGGGAGGATGAATATTTTATACAACAACATCCAAAAAATTTAAATATTAAGGGCAACATTGATTTGAATGGGAGGAGAATGTTATACCTATAACATTTAACGTGTCTAGGGATATGTGTGGTTGACTTGTGCCTTACATAACCTTTATATTATCTTGTCACATTTATTTACTATTCTTATAGTCTTAGTAGGTTTAGCCTATCAAATAGCCATTGTCTAATTAGAGTATATATAAGAGGTAGTGGTTTGTATCTGATCATCATATTGTGAATTATGTTCTTACTGAATTATTGTGGAGGTTGCCCCCTCGAAGTGGCTCAGTCATATTTATCAAGTATTATACTTTATCATCAATTATTTTTGTGGATATACTTATTATTATCATATTTTTTATATATTATTCTATTGGTTTGAATTATATAAGTAATTTCATTACAAAAACCACTACTGGTGATTTTTGTTGTATTTGTGTTACGATGAAAATCACTTCATCTTTAAATTTCTTAATATTTTATGCCAATGTCACACAACTTTTAATATTATGCCTTGTTATTTTGTGATAATTTCAAAATGGAATTCCCTCCCAAGTTTGAAATATACCTATAGATCTATGTTGAGTCATCGTTAAATTCATTAAATGTCTATCAAGTAACATCTTTAATATAGTGCTTGGTGTATCCTATGTAGTAGTAAGTTGTAATCTAATAATTGGTTCTATATTTATGGATTATATACTATATAATAAATCTACCAAAACATTTAGTGTGACCCTATTTGTGCCTCTTTCTCTCTCACAAATGCTTAAGTTGGGGGGTGTGATGAGGCCCAGAATTATCCCTCATCTCACTTATTTATCTTTCATAAAACACCTTATGTTTCCATCCACACCCTTTTGGCCCATATAATGATGATATATGCACATATAGTATGAATAACATATATGCATATTATTTTGCTTAAAACTAGTTATCTTTATATAAATTATTATGATTTAATGGTTTTAATGTTTATGGTGTTTCCACAAAAAATTGAATAATGTAAAATAAACTTCTTTTAAGGTGTATTATACTTTTAGATATGAAGGAGAGAGATCCATTTGACTTGTTTCCAACATATAGCAAGTGGATACATGCATTTCTAGGTTAAAATATATCAATTTGTAAACATCACGAAAAGCAACATCAAGGAGTTTCCTAATCTTGAATTTTATTTCATATTTGGATTCCCCTTGAAAATTTATACATTTACAAAGAAAACATCTCATTTTGAGTTTGTTTGTGAAATTTATAGCTCCTAAAATTAACCCCATATAAATTTTAGAAGTGATAGCATGTATCAATCTCGGTACTGACAGCCTGAAGTAATTTGTGCAGTGATAGTCTATAACAACAATTGTAGGTCACTGTTTGAGAGTTGCAACCAACTATCATCTTATAAACATTTCTAACTAACTCAATTAAATGTGAAAAATAATTTTAAAGGATGGAAGGATGTTACTCTTTAGACACCCCATTTTGGCCATAAATATGTTCCAACTGGACTTCAGATTGATTTCTACCAAACAGTACAAATTAATCTTAGGAATCACTAAATGTCCCAATTTCATCTGCACATTAGACATTAGTGCTTAGAATCATGTTGAGGCATCCCTATTTGAGGTATTATACTGTATACAATAGTATCCTCTCACATATTCATCTCTAATCAATTTTTGACCTAACAAATTGACAATTTAGCCTTTGGACCCATTAAGTAGGGCATTTGAACAATTCCTAAAGTGCAAAAATGCTGAGTAGAATGAATTAACCAGGCAAATCAAATAAAATGTTTAAGTATAATTTCCATGTGAAATTAGTGAAAATGAATTCTATAAAAATTAAATTCTAATAAAAATGATGTCATGATGATGTCACCATCCTCAAAGTCAAGGAATTGAAAATATCTTCCCTAAAGCTTTAAATTCATAAATGGAGAGCCATGTTTAATAAATGGGATATCTATCCCAAATAGTAATTGATTGTCCCCTCCTTAATTCAATTAGAGTTATTCTAAACTTAATCTCAATTAACTCTAAATTAACTACACTTGGGTTAGAGTTAGTTTAGAAGGCTATAAATACAAAACTTCACGCATTATTCAACAAGCTTTTTGTGTAAGGTTATTATGCTAAAATACCTTCAAGAAGCCTTTTCGTGTAAGGTTAGTATGCTGAAATACCTTCAAGAAGTTTTTTTTTTGTGTAAGGTTATTATGTTAAAATACCTTAAATAAGGCTCTTTTGGTGTAATTTTATGATTCAAAAATACCTTCAAAGACCATCTTTGTAGCGTTGTAATGCTCATTTGTTGAGAGAGAGCCAAGCCTAGCCAAGCCAAGCCAAAACCAAGCCCAACATATACAAGGTGACAAAGAGAGTTGATGCAAGGAGATCCATTACCAAATAATCTTTGATCACATGATAGAGCACATCCATTCATGGCCAACATATAACTCTTTCTCTCAAAGAAGGTAAATAATGGTTGTTTTGTCTTCTATTGATAGTTACTTGTATTGTTCTCTCGCTCCTTGAGTGTCTAGGCTAGAGGTGTTAGTTTTATTAGTGTGTTTTTGTTTGATTTTAGTCATACTAACACAATACTAATCTCCCCTATTTTATTCTTATTGATTACATAATGGCACACCTGGTGAGACACGTACCCCACAAAGCTCTTCTAGTTACTTTTTAGGACGTTTTACTAACCATTTTTATGCTAAGTTTTTTATTTAATTACCAAAAAAGTGAAGAAGTCTGAACTCTTAGCCAAGCCATAGCGATCAGTGATGACTATAAATAATCAAGGTTGATCATTGAAATTAGTGTCGATTGGTAGAATCAATTAGGATTCTATGTCAAAAACATAGTCAAACTAGAAACTAGAAACCTAGTAAAAATCAAGTTTTTCTTGCTTTTTATTAGTGCCTTACACTTGTTTATTATTTTTCTAACTTCCTTATTAGAGGGTAATGAAAATTTTTGAGTTTAAAACATTGTTTGTTTAATGTTTTTTCTATCAAAGCACATTTATTTGTTATGGTTATAATAATTGGTAATGATCACAACAAAATCATTGTCGATCACATAAATCAGCCATGATCCCTATTGATCGTTAATGATTTATCTATATTTTTCTTTTTAAGAAACCTAATAATTAAAATTTCTATTTTTGTTGATATAACTTATAGGAATATAATATTGGCTTAGACACAAATCAATCCACTAACTTGCTTGCAGTAAATTAAGCCAAAAGATAAGTTTGGGTGGTTTTTAATCAAAATTTCAATTTTGCAAAGTCAAACTATTTTCAAAGGTTAAAAAATCATTCACATTTGGTTAAGGCATTTTAAAATTCACTTAAATAATTTTTATTTTTAGCATTTTTACAATTTTTTACAAGTACAAACACGGCCAAGGGGCCAAAAATTTCAAGAACATTTCAAATTTGGTGTTAGTAAAAATAACTTACATTTTTAGTTAAAGCTCTTAAGAGCTTTTTCTATTTTTGTTTGTTCTTTAGCTAGCTTAAAATTACTTAGATTATTTTTTTTGTTTTTGGCCAACACAAATTTTAGTGTTTGTGCTCTCCCCCCATCCCATTTAGGGAAATCGAGTGACCAAAAATGCTTAGTTCATTTCCCTTGTTTGTAATGTGTGTCAGAAAGAATGTCATGTATACTCTCCCTAAGCTCTAAGTGACTTGGGTGATTCAAAAGTGACCTCTAAAGTCTTTCCATTCTTTTCATTTATTTATTTTATGCACTTGGATTTTGGGTGGGATTTCATTGCCTCCCCATGACTTAATTAGGGGTGTGTTGACCTGGGGATTCATCTTCCAACATCATACCAACCCCGATCCATGGTAGGGTATATAAATTGGGCAAATTATTGTATGGGATAGTCGTAAGCGATTAGCCTAACCATCCCAATGGGTACCTGGGCCATGTGGTAGCCAGACATTGGACTCCACTAAGCAATAAATGGATGGAGTCAGTATACAAATGAATAGAACATTGCAGAATAAGCTAGGTGGTTTGGATTTAATTATTGTGTTTACTCCGTTATGTTATCCATACTTGGGACCATCTAGTACGTGTAAAAATTATAGTTTTTTAGTCAAACCCAACTTGTTGTAGAATTTCATGCTAAATATTGAGTGTTCCTCACTCTAAGTCCGTGCTACATGCCAATGTTTGAGAGATAGAGGGGGCTGTAAAAAATCTACCTAAACCTGTAATTCAATTTTTGGATTAACACTTAATTCCTCATGAGCATTGGTATATCAGCGAAAACTTTAGTTGAATGTATGCACACCCATATTAGTTATAGGGAATAGGATGAGCCATTTGTGTTACTTCTATTTTTCTTTGATTTACATGTGTGTTTTTAGACTAAAACTATTTGTATTATCATGTCAAAATGAGTCATAAACTAATCACATGTTTGTATATTACTTTAGCCTAAGAGGTTTTATTATGTTCATTATCCAAAACTCAGGAGCTTTGGATGAAAGATAATTCAAGAAACAAGAATAACATAATTGTAATAATGTTATCTCTAAGAAGAGATGTTTTATTGATCAAATTTGCAGATCCAAACATATGCCTATCTCTAAGAAGAGATATCTCCTTTCTTTTTCAAGTTACATCTTCATTTATACACATTTTGAAGGTAGGTGGAGGATGTGGAAGGTCACCAATCTCGAGGGAGATTAAGTGGTTTGCCTTCCATGATTCACAACAATACAGAAGTTGAGGAATTACTATTTTTAGAAACTTACTATTTTAAGACTGCACTAATAAAATTGAAATTTAGGGCACTTTTATTTAGTTTTTAGGGTTCAAAACCCATTAAACAAAGATCATGTCATCTCATGGATTTACCTTCATTCTTAGTTGTCCATCGGTTCAAATGGGGATTCAAACGGAGCTATGGTGCAAAAGTTATGGCTCTCGAAGTTCTACCACCAATTGGGGTAGAACCGTTGCCTGAATTATCACCTGAAATGTTGCTTGGATCAGTTCATTTGCTAACATACTTTGCCTTAAACTTTGTCAAAACACTTGTGTGTGTGTCACTTGTTTAAAAGGGACATCGTTATGTTGTCTATTTCATCCCAAGTATTTGCCTTGGAGTTTTGAAACAAAAACCATTAGCATACCTTTTGAGCAATATAGTGTCAGTATGTTGCTTGTGTTATTTTAAAAAATATTTCCTTATTTCAAACCGAGTTCAAAACCATGTATGACTTTTGTCTACAATTGATGTCATTGTACCATCCATTTTAGTCTAAGATGTTATCCACTTGAAGAGTCTAAGTCTTTTTAAACCAAGTTTGAAATTTCTCTTGTGAAGTTTAGATTCAAATTGATCAACCTACACTTATATCTTGCTTAATTTTGGCTTGGGTGTTTACCTCTCACATTTGAATTGTGCACCTCAGACTAAATTCCTTACTTGATTTGAAGACTCTTTTTACCTAGATCTAAAAAGTGGTCTCTTTCTTTGTGCCTCGAGTCATTTTATTGCCTTGAACTAAGGTAGAAAATATCTTTTTAAGTACAACCTTAAGCATGGTTAGTTTGCATTGGATCCTTGATTATCACTTGGGCTTGAATGCTTTACTCATCACTCTTATTTTTTCTTACTTGAGATTGAATTTCCCAATTAGTTTTAGGCATGTGCCTAGAGTGAATGTCTTCTACCAAGGTCAAGTTTGTTTTTGAATTCATGTGCCTAGATTGAGTCAAAGTGTTTTGAATTGTTTTAGATTTAGATTAATTGCCTTGCAAGTTTTTACCTCAACTTAGTTTATTTTTAAGTCTAGGTTTGTGCCTTATTCTTAAAGACCTAGCATTTGTTTTTCAATCATTAGACCTAGTTGTTTTAAATTCTAGCTTTGTGCCTTATTTCCAAATACCTAGCATTTGCCTTAGTTTTTAGATTTAATTCTTACTTTTTGATTCTAGCTTAGTTCCTTGTTTCCAATGACCTAGAATTTGCCTTTCAGTTTTTAGACCTAGTTATTTTAGATTCTAGCTTTGTGCTTTGTATCTAAAGACCTAGCACTATTTTTCATTTTAGACATAGATTAGATTTATTTGAAACACTTTACCAAACACAAAGATTCAAAACTTTCCTTTCATTTGATCATTTATGTGCAAAACATTAGACCTTGGAGATATTTAAGACCAAGCTTACCATTGACAATTTTGGAGAAGAGATCCATTCCTAGGCCAAGTTTAGATTGTTTACAACAATAGACCACATTTTCCATTTAGACCAGGTTTATAAACATACCAAGCATCAACCAATTATTTTAGATCGTGTTTCAAGAGTTTTATGAACTCTATTCCTTTTCTTAATGAGACGTTAGTCATGGATTCAGATATACCTTATTACACATGTAGTGGAACCATGTACAATCTAGATTATGAAAACTTGGTCATAAATGATGCCATTATTCAAGACCTATATGGTGATGATGTAGTTTTTGAGACAGATCCATATCCCCCTTACACTACTCAATATGTGAATAAGGCCAAGATCCATTAGCACACTACCTAGTTAATACACCTCCTTATCCAAGTCAGGAACAAGAACAAATAACTCAATACCTTCCAAGTGTGCCATCAATTGAACAAGTTCAACACCAACCTCACTACATTACCATTCCATCAACCTATGATCCATACTTATTAAATCATCACTTGCTTGAAAATAAGGATGAGGTTTTAGTTAGATCCGTAGAGGTAGGGGCCAAGTTTATGGAAGACTTTCCTCATGAAAATCTACCTAATCTGGTTAGAGTGCCTAGAAACATATCTTATAGCCATACTATTGAACATGCCTCTACTAGTTACCCCTAAGCTCTCATGCCTATGTCACACCAAGATCCGAATATGATTTCAAAGTGAAAGGGCCCCATATAGGACTAATTCGTGCAAATACAATAAGTATATCAAAATTATCTTAATCTAGCATGAAATTTCAATGATATGGCCATATCAAATGTTCCATCATAGATCTAACTCCTTCAATAAGAGTTCAAGTTAATTCATTAGGTCATATTAATCTAATTGTGGACCTATTTTCCCAAAGTACTCTAATAGGCAACATGTTTAATGTCCTATTCATTGAGGAAGTGATTGTGGCTTCTACTCAAGACTATGTGCCAAATACAATGGATAACATGCAAGTGTCTTCCAATTCAAGCCAAGGTGAGGTAAATGCACCACCAAATAATCCTTAATAAAAGGTACCTCTTACCAATACCATGAGTGGTTTGCAACAATAGGTGGTAGGAATGCCTACTTATTAACCACAAGTAACTCCCACTTTAACTAACTACTTCTTCAAGCACGTAGCAACAGGGGATAAGTAATCAGGCACCAACCAATGTTTTACCCCAATAAGAGATGAATTTTATCCCCTTCAACAGGATATGGCTAATATTATGTGGCCACTAGCATAGACTAATTTACCACCTCTATAGAGACAAAACGCTATGCCACCTTAATAGGGGTAATAAATGCACCACCTCAACAAGGGGGAATAAACATTCTACCTCAACAAGTAGTGGCAAATGTACCTCAATAATCATAGACCAATGTACCTCAATAATTTCAAATGTTATCTAATCAACAATGTATTTATATTGGTCGACAATAAATACCATACACCCAATAAGCATCTAGTTCATAACAGGTGATTATTCAACGAAGAGGTGACAACATCCAACAAGTACCTATTAGGCAACCAATGCATTCAACCTAACAAGTGCCACATATTCAAAGACCCAAAGACAAGGTCTTGGTCAACAACAAGTGTTGGAAATATTGTCATTGATGTCAAAGGTCTAGCATTATTGGTGATAAAGGCCCCATTGCATTTAATGATGTTTTTAATAGTAATATTTTGGCTAATGTGTGTTAAAATTTATTTAATATTAACGAATATATTTTTGGTTGCATTAAGTCAAAATAAGGGCCCATGGAGAAGTCAAAGAGTCATGGGGTAAAGACAAAAGAAGAATGGGATGCATTTTCCCATGAAGAGTCATCTTGAGGAATTCCAAGAGTCACCAAGTGAAGACAAACAAAGAAGGGTGCAATTTCTCATGAAAGGACACTTTGAGGAATACGAAAAGTCACCAAGATAAAGACAAAATAGGAAAGGACAATTTTGCTTATGAAGGGTCACCATATGACTTTTCAAATGCAAGGATACCAAGGGTCATGCAAGTTTGGTGCCATGTTTCATGAGGATTGAAGGGTCACAAAGGGTGAATGTCAAAGGTCATTTGGAAAGCTATAAATAAAGGCTCGAAAAGCCATTTGGAATAAGGAAGATAGAGTATGATTCGTAATTTTTATATCTAGCTTAGAAGAGCAGAGAAGAGAGAGAAAAGAGATATTGTAATAAGCTATCATTTGTTGAGATAGAAATATTGAGAGATAGTTGTGTGGTATACACAAAAGGGGTTAGTGCTCCTGTGGGTTGGTGCTCATGAATAGTTTTTGTGTTGATGCTCAGCAAGGGGTTGGTGCTCTTGTGGGTTGGTGCTCACAAATAATTGCTATGTTGGTGCTCAGCAAAGGGGTTGGTGCTCCTATGGATTGGTGCTCACAAATAGTTGTTGTGTTGGTGCTCAGCAAAGGGGTTGGTGCTCCTGTGGGTTGGTACTCATGAATAGTTGTTGTATTAGTGCTCAACAAAGGGGTTGGTGCTCCTATGGGTTGGTGCTCATGAATAGTTGTTGTGTTGGTGCTCAGCAAAGGGGTTAGTGATCCTACAATTTGGTGCTTGCAAATATTGTAGTTTGAGTTGGTGCTCATTCATATACTTGAGATTGTTCTCCATGGTTTTTTCCATATTGGGTTTCCATGTCAAATCTAGTGTCTCTCTCTATCTTGTGTGGTGTTTATTATTTCAATTTTATTACATATATTGAATGTATGGTTAAGTGGAATTTGATTAAGAAAAATTTTATAAGATTTATGATATATTGATTCACCACCCCTCTTAGTATATCATGTGCCTAACAATTGGTATCAAAGCATGTTCCTTTTTGAAAAAGTTTTACAGCTTGAAGGTAGAACGGGAAAGCACAAGATGGCCAAGCAGCTAAAGAAAGAGAATCAAGATTTAAAATCTATGGTTGATGCTCTTAAATAATAGGTGTGTATCTTGGATTCTAAGTTGGCTATAGAAGTAAAAGAAAATAAGATATTTATTCAGGATCTTAAGAATCATTTAAAGGTTTCAAATTCAATTTTGAAATCAAAAGAAGAGATTTTATTCATGGCTATACATGAAGATGCCTCTACAAGCAAAATTATAGATGATCAAGAAGAAGAATAGGATGAAGTTGAAGTGAATCTAGAAGAACTCATTTGTGCCTTAGAAGAGTTAGAAGTTGTTGAGAAGAAGAATCGAAGATTGAAGCACCAGATCGAGATAAATGAAAAGGAGTCAAAGGAAATAATTGAAGATCTACAAGCACACTTTGAAGAAGCCAAGAAGAATAAATAAGATCTAATTGCATAGTTGAAAATAGTAAGTAAAGAATGTGAAAGGTATGTTATTGAAATTACTTCTTTAAAAGCAGATCTTGATAAAATAAATAAAGCAATCAATGATAGAGTTGCCAATGATTCAAAATTTGAGAATAACACTAATATATTGAATAAGATATTAGAAATCTAAAAGTCAATATCAAATAAGATAGGTATCAGATATGAAAAGAAAAAAAGCTATGTTGAAGCTCTTACAAAAGAGGGAACAAAAAGGGAAAAAGTGAAGAATATAGAGGACATCTCAAATAAAGAAGGCTGGAGGGAATAAAGCTACCAAAGGCAATCAAGTCAAAGATACACAAACAAGTCCTATTTTTATGGTTACTATTTTTATTGTAATGGATATGATCACAAGAAATTAGAATATCGAAAAAGAGCTAACAGTTTCATAAATAAGAAGAAGGAAAGTCATGTAGAGTCAAGCAAAAGCTACAACTCTTTGGCTCCTATATCAAGATATGATGAAGAGGCCATAATATGTTACAAGTGTAAAAAATTTAGATACATAGCTTGGTATTGTAGAAGCATGTTTGAGTTAGTCAAGAAGGACCAGAGTTTTAAGGCTCCATTCATTAAGAAAAAAGTTTAGACAGGTTCTTGGCAAAAGAAACAACCTGAAAAATCTATGTTGGTGCAGACAATGTTGCATGCAAGAAATGAAGAAAAGCCATGGTTCATTGATAGTGGATGTTCAAGGCACATGATAGGAGACAAGAGTAAGTTCATAACCTTGAAGAAGATCAATGGTGGCACAGTGAAATTTGGAGACAATACTACTGCCAGAATTGCTAGAAAAGGTACACTAAGTTTAGATAATGGTAGAACTAAAACTGAAAATGATTTATATGTAGAAGGTCTTAAGCATAATATTTTGAGTGTAAGTCAAATGTGTGATTAGGGGCATACACTAAATTTTTATGTATAAGGTTGTGAAATTATAAGAAAATATTCAGATGTATTGATTGCAGATTCTCAGAGAACAGGTAATAACTTGTATATGCTATCAGACATCAAAGATCAGAGATGTTGTTTGAGTTAAATTGAAGAAATTTGAATATGGCATAAGAGAATGGGGCACATAAATTTTGAAAATATTATCAATGTCATCAAAAAGTAAGCAATCAAAAATCTTCTAAAGATGACAAAGCCATCTGACACGCTTTGTGAACCTTGTCAGCATGGGAAATAGGCTAGAAGGTAGTTCAAAACAAAAGAGTACTTGACCAATCAAATGATAGAGCTTGTTCACACTGACCTATATGGACCTATGAGGACTCAAAGTACTCAATGTGAAAAATATTTCATGTTGCTTATTGATAATTTTGCATGTATGACTTGGGTAGTGTTTTTAAAGAAAAAAATAGAAGCTTTTAGACATTTCAAAGCATTAGTTGAGAATGAAACCAATATGAAGATTAAGTGTCTAAGATCAGATCAAGGAGGAGAATTCATGTCAGATCAATTTATTGAGTTTTTTGAAGATCATGGAATAAAGAGACATTATTCAACAGCTAGAACTCCACAGCAAAATGGAGTAGTTAAATGGAAAAATAGAATAGTTCAGGAGATGGCAAGGACAATGCTAAATGAATCAAAGATAGCAAATAAATATTAGATAGAGGTAGTTGCTACAACAATGCATATTCAGAATAGATCATTATTGAGAGTTAATAGTGACAAGACTCCTTATGAGTTATGGAAAGAGAAACCAGCAACAGTTGATTATTTTAGAGTTTTCGGTAGTAGATGCTTCATAAAGAGAACCGATGAAAAACTTGGTAAGTTTGAATCCAGAATAGATGAAGGTATATTTCTTGGTTATTCTTGCAAAAATAAAGCTTATAAATGTTATAACAAAAGAATTAAGAAAAATTTTGAAAGTGCAAGTGTCAGGATAGAAGAAGATAGAACACAAAGAATCAGTGATCCGGGAGACACTCCTAAAATCATTAAAGAGGAAGGTTTTGAAGAATCAGATGAAGATGAGGAGAAGGAAAAAAGGGCATCAAAAATCCATCTAAATATGTTCAGAGAAATCATAATGAAAGTGACATCATTGGGGACATAAATGAAGGAATTTTCACCAAAAGAATGATGGTAAGTGAATCTGAGTAAGTTAATTTCTCTTTGTTATCCAAAATTCAGCCTAGAACTTTTTCAGAAGCTAGACATGATAAGCATTGGGTTAATGTTATGGATGAAGAATTAAATCAAATAGAAAATAATGATACTTGGGAATTAGGGCCTAGACCAAAAGATCACAATGTGATAGGAACAAAATAGGTTTATAGAAATAAGTTGAAAGAAAATGGAGAAGTGGCTAGAAATATAACAAGATTAGTATGTAAAAGATATGCTCAGATTGAGGGAATAGATTTTGAAGAAAATTTTGCACTAGTGGCAAGGTTAGAGGCTATTAGAATGTTTCTTACATATGTAGTATTTAAAAATTTCAAAGTGTTTCAAATGGAGGTCAAATCTGTCTTCCTAAATATGAATCTTAAAGAAGAGGTCTACATTGAGTAGCCTGAGGGATTTATTCTCTCAAATATTAGTAACCATGTATGCATATTGAAGAAAGCATTGTATGGATTGAAACAAGCTCCCAGAGCTTGGTATGCAAGACTTGATAAGTACCTGGAAGATCAAGGTTTCAAGAGAGATTTGCTGATAGTAATATCTACATCAAAACAAAATGTGGGCATCAATTGATTGTTATGATATATGTTGATAATATCATTTTTGGAGGAAATATTGAAAAGATGACAAAAGAAAGTTTTGATAGAATGCAAAAAGGATTTGAGATGTCTATGCTTAGAGAATTATCATTTTTCTTAAGATAGCAAATATTTCAATCAAATAAAAGAATTTTCATATCTCAAAGTAAATATGCCAAGGAAATGTTGAAGAAATTTGGTTTTGAGGATTGTGCACCAGTTGGCACACCTATGTGTACAGGAAATAAGGTGAGCAAGGATGAAGATTCACCTATTACAGATCAATCTTTGCATAGATCTATGAATGGTAGTCTTTTATATTTGACAGCATCGAGGCCAAACATCATGCATGCAGTAGGTATGGTTACAAGATATCAATCATCTCCAAAAGATATTCATGTTCAATTGGTGAAAAGAATATTCAGATATATCAAGCAAACATTGGATTATGGATTATGGTATCCCACAGGTAGAGATTTCACTTTGGTTTCTTATACAGATTTAGATTGGCCAAGGTGCTTGGATGATAGAAAATGTACAAGTGGAGGAGCTTTCTTCCTTGGTGATATCTTAGTATCATGGCTAAGCAAGAATCAAAATTTAGTATCACTTTTTATAGCTAAAGTAGAATATATTGCAGTAGTATTGTGTTGTACTCAAGTGCTTTGGATGAAGCAAACTTTGGAAGATATCAAGGTAAAGTATGATGAACCTATTTCTATTTTTTTTATAACACAAGTACTATAAATATTTCAAAGAATCTAGTGATGCATTCAATAACAAAATATATTCCCATTAGATATCACTTCTTTAGAGATCAGGGTCCTGATCAACAAGTTAAGATGGAATATATCAATACTACAGAGCAGATTGTAGATATTTTCACAAAAGCACTACCAAAAGACACATTTGAGTATCTACAAGAGAAGTTGGGAGTAACTTCTTTTACTTCCTACCATTGAAGTTTAACTTCAGTTAAGGGGGAGCTAAGTGTTAGCTCTAGGTAGGCCCTTTTCCATTGATGTCAAAGGGAGAGAATAAAAGGTATAGGTACAGGTGCAAAAACAAGTACAGGGAATAGGGACAGGTTGTTATAGGAAGGGGGAGTTATTGTATGTTTTTTAGATGACAGTATGTGCAGGTTTTAGGAAGTGGCAGTTTCAGGATTGAGATTGCCATCAATGACAAAGGGGGAGATTGTTGGAAATATTGTCATTGATGTCAAAGGTATAGCATTATTGGTGATAAAGGCCCCATTGCATTTAATTATGTTTTTAATAGTAATATCTTGGCTAATGCGTGTTAATATTTATTAAATATTAATGAATATATTTTTAGTTGTATAAAGTCAAAAGAAGGGCCCATGGAGAAGTCAAAGAGTCATGGGGTAAAGACAAAAGAAGAATGGGATGCATTTTTCCATGAAGAGTAATCTTGAGAAATTCCAAGAGTCACCAAGTGAAGACAAAGAGGAAGGGCACAATTTTTCATGAAGGGACACTTTGAGGAATACGAAAAGTTGCCAAGATAAAAACAAAAGAGGAAAAGATGCTTTTGCTTATGAAGGTCACCATATGACTTTTCAAATTCAAGGATACAAAGGGTCATGCAAGTTTAGTACCATTTTCCATGAGGATTGAAGGGTCACAAAGGGTGAATGCCAAAGGTCATTTGGAAAGCTATAAATAAAGGCTTGAGAAGCCATTTGGAATAAGGAAGATAGAGTATGATTTGTAATAGTTATATCTAGCTTAGAAGAGTAGAGGAGAGAGAGGAAAGAGATATTCTAATGATCTATTATTTGTTGAGATAGAAACATTGAGAGATAGTTATGTGGTATACACAAAAGGGGTTGGTGCTCACGAATAGTTGCTATGTTGGTGCTCAGCAAAGGAGTTGGTGCTCTTATGGGTTGGTGCTCATGAATAGTTGCTATGTTGGTGCTCAACAAAGGGGTTGGTGCTCTTGTGGGTTGGTGCTCATGAATATTTATTGTGTTGGTGTTCAGCAAAGGGGTTGGTGCTCCTACAAGTTGGTGCTTGCGAATATTATAGTTTGAATTGGTGCTTATTCATATACTTGAGATTATTCTACGTGGTTTTTCCCACATTGAGTTTCCATGTTAAATTTGGTGTCTCTCTCTATCTTGTGTGGTGTTTATTATTTTAGTTTTATTGCATATCTTGAACGTATGGTTAAGTGAAATTTGATTAAGGAAAATTTTATAATATTTATGATATACTGATTTACCCCCCCTCTCAATATATCCCATGCTTAACAACAAGTACCATTTATTAATAAGCCAAGTTTGACTAGTCGGCAACAAGTGCCTACTTAAACTCAGCAGGCACAATACTTTCCACAAATCCATATACTTCCATCATAACCTCAATTTTCTCAGACCCAAGGCCATATTCTCCAACCTAGAATATTTACCAACAATGCATGCAATATTAGCAACCACATCCCAATGCATGGATGCATATTCATGGTTAATTCGTCCATCAAACCAATGTTATACGATATTTCATTATATCCTAGTCAAGGTAATCCACCTTTGAGAGTCTAGCGACAACCACAACCAAATTTGCCATCAAGTTTCTTGGCCCAAAAATTGCAATAGATGAAGGATGCAATTTTAGCCAATCAAACAAGAAAGTAGACCAAAAAGTTCAAATTCGATGACATTTGTTCATACCTATTTAACATAGAGTATCTTAAAATAACATTTCCTCTAATTTATGAGCCACCAAAATTTGACAAATACAAGGGTAAATGAGACCCTAGAGAACATCTAAAAGACTTTTTTATCGCTTGCTACCTAGTGGCCTATAATGGCATCTACCTACTTCTTCTTTTCCCTTAAAGTCTAGCTAGATAGGCTTTGGAGTGGCTTATTTAATTAATAAAGTACTTGATATCTAACTTTGATCATATATCAGACAAATTTGTACAACATTTCTCATACAATATCAAACATGAGAATTTAGTAGTAGATTTGAGTCAAGCCAAGCAAAATTTGGTGAGAGCTTTACGAGCTACTTATAAAGATAGAGAGTGTTTGTTAGTCACTTCACCCATAATATACCAAATAAACAATTGGTAGTTGTGTTTACCAAAAATCTACACAATGAAAAATCTTATCACTTAGAGCTTCTGTGTCCTCATACATTCAAAAAAATCATTGAAAAAGGCATACAGATCAAAAAGGCCCTTATCAACAAAGGGATTATTAAGTTGTCTTCTTCAAATCAGAATTAGAGCTAAAACCAAAACTCAGACCCGATTCAAAACCCTAGCCTAGTCCAAGTGTAAGCGTCTACACTCGCTTAGGCTAATAATTATGAAAAACTTAAGCCATACAACCACAAAAAGAATGTTTTAGGTAATGGAGTAACTAAATTATGTCATGTTCAAATGGTGAAAACACCGTATGCTCAGCCTATGATGTAAATGCATCTTATTCCATAGATTTAGCCTATCTAGCAAGTGCAGCCTATGCCTCGGTGTCTGCTCAACCTATGATGTAAATGCATCTTATTCCATATATTTAGCCTATCTAGCAAGTGCATCCTATGCCTCCTCAAATACTACAACCACCACCTTTGTAAACCCTTCCTCTAAGAATAAGAACCACTCCTAACATCTTCAGCAACCTTGGTGAGCCTATTGAAGTGATGTTTCACAAACTAGCCACAACCAATGTGATTAGTTAGCCAATACCCAAACACTTGGCTGAGGAAATACTTTATCTAGGTTGGTATAAAAAGCATGATTTCATTGCATACTATCATGTTCATGGACAATATATATGTCATTTCATTCAATTCAATCACCTCATTCAAAATATGTTAGAAAATGGAGAGATCCAATTAGATAATAGAGCATCTACTTCCAATCAAAACCTAGGTATCTACCAAAATATTTTTCCATGACATAATATTTCCATCAACAAAGGTCTCACCCATAACAAAAACAATAGTAATAGTATCAATAACAACATTAACCATAATATAGAAGGAACCAAGGCCAAAATAACCCCAAAAACCAATGGACTTACCATGTAATTGCACATGACTACAATAAATGTGTAGGTCATATTATGGGAGGTCATGTATCTACCATTACCATCAAGCCTAGACTGAGTGCCAATAAACTAGGATTGTTGCCTAACAATGCCAATCAACCTACCAATATTGATAATCCTTCCTTGACCTATGATTGTATCCAAGTACAATAACAACCAAGAATTACCATTTAAGGACCCTATGTTGATAATTATTCATTACTTTGTAAATGCAGCCAAGTACGTCGATAATAAAGAATATCCTCTCTAGCCCAACTCCATAATTTTTAGTTGAAATTATCCTGTACCTAATCTGGATTGTGTTATCATAACTCGATTTTCTAAAATCACCATACCAAGCCCGTAACCTCCTACCAATTAGCCAATCCACCCCACTATGTCAGTTAAGAGTAAGCCAATTACCAATGTTAAGGTAACAACATATGACATAATGGAATAACTCCAAAAGACACCCACATAAATTTCCAATTAGATTTGTTGCGTACATTTACCATCCACAAGAATATCTTATATAGCTCCTAGGCCAATCCCAACTACCAAATGCCATTACTCCAGAAAAATTTCAAGCTTTGGTTGGACTCCTAGCCCTAGGACAATAGTTGACCTTCAACAATGTGATATGTCATCCCTTGGCCCTCTCCATAACAATCCACTATACATTAAAGTTATCATAACGTGACACAAAGTTAAATGTATCCTCATAGACAGTGGATCAGGGCTGAATATTATGTCTTTGAGGTTAATCAAGCATCTGGGATATACAACAACCTACCTTCAACTAAATACTATTACTATCAAGGTCTACGACAATGAAGAGAGGGAATCATAAGGAACCATAAGTTTTCTAGTAATCATTGGGCCTTTGACCCATGATACACTTTACCATGTGATAGAATTGGATTTATCATATAATCTGATTTTGGGTAGACCATGGATACATTAAATTTGTGCAATGCCTTCAACATTACACCAAGGTATCAAGTTTCCTCACTCAGGAATGAAAGTCACTATCCATGGAGATTTATATCCATATGAACACGGTAAACATTTAGAGGCTGAATATGAAAGTTAAAATTATCATTTTGGTTTAGACCTAGTACTAAATAAAGACAAAGACAAAGAGATACTTTTTGCATTTCCATAGGCCAATTGTATAGACCCTGATAGCCTTACCTCATCTTCACATATGCCTCTTATTTAAATGTCTAATCATTTTACCATTTCAAACAATGGTCCAAGAGAGTATTTTACCCCTGACACATTCTAGATAACCAAGCTTTTGCAGAATCCTAAGACCTATAGAAGGCCCAAATCTAAGCCAATTTGCATGGAATGGTGATGAAAGGGAAAGGGAAAGCGTCATAGCCCAACGCCTATTATTTTCACACCTACTGCTAGCTAAGAACAAGACCCACTTGTTAATGATGATTCATGGTTATACAATGACAAATTGGTTGATTTCTACCAAAGTGTAAAGTATCCCACCCCTAAAAGGATAATGAATAACTAAGTGTATCAAGGTAAAGGCCTGGGGGCAAATCAACAAGGTACTCTTGAGCCCATTTCTATGACCACATATAAATGAACTCATAGTCTCGGATTTAAACTACCTAGGGGTGACCCCATGTATATTATTTGTGTTCTAATGCCAATGACTAGTGATGATGATGTTGACAATGAAGTAGAGTTTGATCATAGCATATACAAAGACCTTTCTAGTACCAACTTATTTAACCCATATACCATTTGTACCATTACACTAGTAAGCTGGCATTCCCCACTTCTCCTTTACCATCCTTAACTTATAGATTGGGACCAATAAGAATCCATACTACCTTTAGATGAGTTTGAGAATGATGAGGCCTTTTGTGATTTTTTAGGACTAAGAGACAATGTTCCATTGGGAGACCAAAAATAAGGGTTCTCTATCAAACTAAATCTTGTAGCTTATTTTGGAGAGTGGGTGAACTAGCAAAAAAAAAAAACATTTAGGTCCCAAAATGAAAACCTCCTTGAGACACTTTTGGACTAGGAAAAAAGTAAAGAAAAAGGCTAGTCTCTTGGTGAAAACCTATTTCAGGTGCCAATAAATGGGGATGTTCACCCTTCTTTGAATGAGGCTCAGGAGACCACCAATGATGAACTTACTTTTGAGTTTGAGTTCGGTACAAAGGAACAACAGGCCTTTGATCAAATTGTCTGAGAATGTCTTATAATATTTATTACATGGCCATTATTACCATTAGGAGATTCAAACTCTACCTATTTGGGAGATCTTTAAGAACCATTTCGATTAGAGGACTTTGTCATTTCTGTCCAATTTACATCCTTACCAACTAATTTAGAAGATGGCTTGACTCTCCTAGTAAAATATACTATGAAATTCAACATGAGGACTCTGAAAGACTCAAAGTGGATCAAATTAGGCATGTCCCTCACTAAGGAAGAATGTGAAGTCTTTACAACCCTTTTGAAGGAGTTGTTGACATATTTGCATGGGCCTATTCGGACATGCCAGGTTTAGACCCTACCTTGGTTGTACACCACCTTGTTGTGTATCATGATGTTAAACATGTGAAGCATAAATTGCATAAAATGAATCCTCATATTGTTGCATTAGTTAATAAATATTTAGATAAACTCTTGGACGTGAGATTGTTGGGGATCAACCAACAATGGATTACACTTATGAAAGCAATCAATGCGGAAATAAATCAGATAGATAAGTAACTGAAATGATAAATAGCACAGAACAAGATATACAAGAAAACACCCTGAAAACTTGTATTAAAAACTCTTTACAATAGGAATACAAATGAAGAACTTTGTTCTTCCACACCTCTCTCAGATGCACACAAGATCTCTCACTAGATCTCTATTCCTCAAGAGCTCTCACTAAAAGTACAGTCCTTCAAACATTCACAATGTTCTACTAGTACTCAATTACACTCTCATACACTTCATCATCTTACAATAGCTTAGAAGATCTCTCCTACATATAGAAATAGGAAACTTAAGCATGCTCTTACAACAAACAGTTAAGCCTCTTCAACAAGGGCTCTAAAAATAACGTTGCTAACAATAGAGACGCGAGCATGAGTCTACAACTCAAACTCATCATGCAAACACTCGCTTCTGTCCTCGGAAATAGCTTTCTGGACACGCAGGTAACCGACGTCGGTTCCTGTCTGTTCGCCTGTGACCGTCGCCGGCCGACCATACTGCCGACGTCGGCGCCTCTGAACTGCAACTGACCGACGTCGGTCGCTCCTGACCGATGCCGGCGTCTGTGTAGACCTGAACTTGTTTGTCTATGCTCCTTGGTGAAGCTTTTAGCTCCACATACCTAACAATCTCCCACTTGGAGATAAACCAGCTGCACCAATACCTGTACAGCAAGATCTTCTAGCTCCTCCATCTTCAACTCAATCGTGAAGACCAACAGAAGTTGAATGAAGATTCAACTTCTCCTTAGTAACCGGCTTTGTTAGCATATCCGCAGGATTCATGTCTGTATGGATCTTCTCCAGCTTCAACTCACCATCTTCCAATACCTGCCGTATGAAGTGGTACCTTAGCTGTATGTGTTTGGTTCTAGAATGGAAAGCTGAGTTCTTAGCCAAATGGATTGCGCTTTGACTGTCACTATGCAATCTGCAACTCCCATGCTCCCTTCCAAGCTCTTCCATGAACTGTGTCATCCATATCATCTCCTTGCTAGCTTCTGTAGCTGCAATATATTCTGCTTCTGTAGTTGACAAGGCTACAACCTTCTGCAACTTAGAAATCCAACTAACTGCCGTTCCACCTACAGTAAAAACATAACCTGTAGTGCTCCTCCTGCCATCCAAATCCCCTGCCATATCTGAATCTACATAGCCATGTAGAGATGTATCTGAACCTCCATAGCATAAGTGTCTACTGCTGGTTCCTCTCAGATATCTAAGGATCCATTGTACTGCTTTCCAATGTTCCTTTCCTGGATTGGCCATATACCTGCTTACTACTCCCACTGCTTGGGCAATATCTGGTCTAGTACACACCATTGCATACATCAAACTTCCTACCGCGGAAGAATATGGAACTTTATTCATGTACTCTACCTCATCATGTGAATTGGGACATTGTTCTTTACTTAACTTGAAATGTCCTGCCAAAGGTGTGCTTACCGGTTTCGCATCCTGCATGTTGAACCGTTTCAACACCCTGTCCACATAATCTTCTTGAGACAATATCAACCTGTGATTTTCTCTGTCTCTCTTAATTCTCATGCCAAGGATTTTCTTAGCTGCTCCCAAATCCTTCATGGCAAACGTTTGAGCTAACTTCTCCTTAAGCTCTGAGATGTCCTGCATGTGAGACCCTGCAACCAGCATGTCATCTACATACAACAATAGAATAATGTATCTACTGTTATCAAATCTCTTAAAGTATACACAATGGTCTGATTGACACCTACTGAAACCATGCTCAGTCATAAACCTGTCAAATTTCAAGTACCATTGCCTTGGAGCTTGCTTGAGGCCATACAAGCTTTTCTTTAACCTGCACACTAGTTTCTCCTTACCCTTGACCTCGAAACCTTCTGGCTGTTCCATGTAAATTTCCTCATCTAAATCTCCATGAAGAAATGCTGTTTTAACATCTAGTTGCTCGAGATGCAAATCCTCAAAAGCAACCAAAGATAGTACAACCCTTATAGAAGTCATCTTAACAACTGGAGAAAAAATTTTGCCAAAGTCAATACCTGGCTTTTGTGCAAACCCTTTTACAACCAATCTGGCCTTGTATCTCATCTGACCATCCTCACCTTCCTTTAGCCTGTAAGTCCACCTGTTCTTCAGTGTTCTCTTACCAGCTGGCAATTCAACCAAATCCCATGTTTGGTTCTCTCTTAAGGACTCCATCTCCTCAATCATGCCATGCTCCCACTTACTCCTGGACTCCACCTGTAAAGCTTCTTCAAAACTTTCTGGTTCTCCACCATCGGTTAGCAATAAATAATATAAAGAAGGAGAGTATCTAATTGGAGGCTTACTTACCCTTTCAGACCTCCTGATTGGTGTCTTGGACTCGTTTTCAACAATCTGTCCATCCAAATTTTCTGACAGTGACCGACCTCGGCCACCTGTAGACCTGTTACTGGCCGACGCCGGTTCTTCCTGGCCGACGCCGGTGCCTGGTCTGCCGACGTCGGTCTCTGTATGACCGACATCGGTTTCTGTATTGCCGACGCCGGTGCCAAACCTGCCGACGTCGGTCTCTGTGTTTTCCTGTAAGTGATTATTTCTTTTTCCTGCGAGCTCATTTTGGACCATAACTTCGTCCAACTCATTATTGCTCTGCCCAGCTTGATCTAGCTTCCTTGTCTGATCACTGTACATCACTCTTTCGTTGAAAACAACATCACGGCTCCTGATTACCTTGTTAGTTCCTAGATTCCAAAATCTGAAACCAAAATCATCTGAGCCATAGCCTATAAACGTGCACCTCATAGACTTAGCATCAAGCTTCTTTCTATTTTCCTTATCTATGTGCACAAAGGCTTCACAACCAAAAACTTTGAGATATGAAAGATCAACCTTTTTACCTGTCCATGCCTCTTCTGGAATTCCACCATCCAGAGCTGTAGAGGGTCCTCTGTTGATCAGGTACACTGCGGTGTCAACTGCTTCTGCCCAAAACTCTAAGGGCAACCCTGCATGCAATCTCATACATCTAGCACGCTCCATAATAGTCCTGTTCATCCTTTCAGCAATACCATTCTGCTGAGGTGTCCTTGGAACCGTCCTTTGCCTACGGATCCCATTCATATAACAATACAATTTGAACTTAAGACTGCAGAACTCACCACCATTATCGGATCTCAAGCACTTTAATCTTTTGCCTGTTTCATTCTCAACCATGGCTTTCCATATCTTAAAGGTCTCAAAAACATCAGATTTCCTTTTAATACAGTAGATCCATACCTTTCTTGTGGCGTCATCTATGAATGTAACATAGTACTGTGATCCGCCAATAGAGGCTACATGAGCCGGTCCCCACACGTCTGTGTGAACAAGCTGCAACTTCTGCCTTTTCTTAGTAGACCCAGTCTTTAGAAAACTGACCCTTTTCTGTTTTCCAAACACACAATGCTCACAAAATTCTAGATCCATACTTTTCAAATCTGAAAGCATACCTTTAGACTTAAGGATAGACATCCCCTTCTCACTCATGTGGCCAAGCCTTGAGTGCCACAATTTAGCATCCACATCTGAAGTAGATAAAACTGAAGGAGATTTGTTAGTAATACAATTACACAAATAGAGAGTACCTTCTCTCTTACCTCTGGCCATAACAAGTGCACCCTTGGTCACTTTCCAAGAATCTGCTGTGAGAGTTACTGTACAACCCTCATCACCAAGCTTACCTGCAGAAATCAGATTTCTCTTTAAACTAGGAACATGCATCACATCCCTCAACACCCATGTGTTGCCATTCTGCATCTTTAGCTGCACTTTACCTTTGCCAATTATCTTACAAGGCTCATCATCCCCTAAGTATACTATTCCAAAATCTCCATGGACATAGTCACTAAAATATTCTCTGTTAGGGGTAGCATGGAAAGACGCACCAGAATCTAATACCCAAGATTCTATGTTATTATGCAAAGAGAAAATAAGAGCATCCTGTGCAATACCTGCAACCTTTGTCTCTTCCTTTCCTTCGTGCTGATTGTCCTCCTTAGGCTTTGACCAGCAATCTCTGCTTATGTGCCCCAACTTTCCACAGTTCCAGCATTGTGGCCTTCTGCCATTCCTGGATTTGGATCTGCCTCTTCCCTTAGACTTAGATCTTGATCTCCTCTTGCTCCTTTCTTTTTGCCTTCCTCTGCTCTCGAAATTTAAAGCGTTCCCGGATGTCCCAGAAGTCTCTTCTGTGCTTTTCCTGCGTATTTCCTCATTCAAAATAACACTAACCACATCCTCTACTTTTAAAATATTCGAAGCAGAAGCAGTATTAGAAACTGCCATTACCAAGCCATGCCAGCTTTCAGGCAAAGAACATAAAATTAAAAGAGCCTTTATTTCATCTTCAAATGAAATATTAACAGAACTTAACTGATTAACAATACCATGGAAATCATTCAGGTGATTAGAAACAGATCCACCTTCTTGCATATGCAAATTAAACAACTGCTTCATTAAATATACCTTATTTGAAGCGGAGGGTTTTTCATACAAATTAGCTAACGTGGTCATTAACTCTACCGTAGTTTTTGCCTGTGACAAATTGGATATCACAGTGGAGGCCAGACTCAGTCTTATAGAACCAAGAGCCTTTCTGTCAAGAACTTCCCATTCTTCGTCCTCCATGTCCTTGGGCTTCTTTGCTATCCCACCTAACGGTAAGTAGAGATCCTTCTGATACAGATAGTCCTCTATCTGCATTCTCTAGTGCTGATAGTTCTTGCCATTAAACTTTTCCATTCTCAACTTACTTTCCTCTGCCATTGCTTCTCCCACTCAAACAGAAATCCCTGTGAGCAACCTGTAATCCGAACACACTACACAGATCTGAACCACCTGTTAGTGAACCTGAGCTCTGATACCACTTGTTGGGGATCAACCAACAATGGATTACACTTATGAAAGCAATCAATGCGGAAATAAATCAGATAGATAAGTAACTGAAATGATAAATAGCACAGAACAAGATATACAAGAAAACACCCTGAAAACTTGTATTAAAAACTCTTTACAATAGGAATACAAATGAAGAACTTTGTTCTTCCACACCTCTCTCAGATGCACACAAGATCTCTCACTAGATCTCTATTCCTCAAGAGCTCTCACTAAAAGTACAGTCCTTCAAACATTCACAATGTTCTACTAGTACTCAATTACACTCTCATACACTTCATCATCTTACAATAGCTTAGAAGATCTCTCCTACATATAGAAATAGGAAACTTAAGCATGTTCTTACAACAAACAGTTAAGCCTCTTCAACAAGGGCTCTAAAAATAACGTTGCTAACAATAGAGACGCGAGCATGAGTCTACAACTCAAACTCATCATGCAAACACTCGCTTCTGTCCTCGGAAATAGCTTTCTGGACACGCAGGTAACCGACGTCGGTTCCTGTCTGTTCGCCTGTGACCGTCGCCGGCCGACCATACTGCCGACGTCGGCGCCTCTGAACTGCAACTGACCGACGTCGGTCGCTCCTGACCGACGCCGGCGTCTGTGTAGACCCGAACTTGTTTGTCTATGCTCCTTGGTGAAGCTTTTAGCTCCACATACCTAATATTTATTACATGGCCATTATTACCATTAGGAGATTCAAACTCTACCTATTTGGGAGATCTTTAAGAACCATTTCGATTAGAGGACTTTGTCATTTCTGTCCAATTTACATCCTTACCAACTAATTTAGAAGATGGCTTGACTCTCCTAGTAAAATATACTATGAAATTCAACATGAGGACTCTGAAAGACTCAAAGTGGATCAAATTAGGCATGTCCCTCACTAAGGAAGAATGTGAAGTCTTTACAACCCTTTTGAAGGAGTTGTTGACATATTTGCATGGGCCTATTCGGACATGCCAGGTTTAGACCCTACCTTGGTTGTACACCACCTTGTTGTGTATCATGATGTTAAACATGTGAAGCATAAATTGCATAAAATGAATCCTCATATTGTTGCATTAGTTAATAAATATTTAGATAAACTCTTGGACGTGAGATGCATTGGACAAATTGACTATTCAAAATGGATCTCAAACATTGTGCATGTTAGTAAAAAGCCATAAGGGGTCAGAATTTGCCCTAATTTTAGAGACATCAATAAGGCCTACCCCAAGGACAACTTTCCTCTATCTAATATCAACATGATTTGTGAATCCATATTTAGGTATGAAATGCTTTCCCTCATGGATGGTTGTTTAGGAAATAATTAGATCAGGATCACGCCAGAGGACTAACACTGAACAATGTTCACCACTCCTTGGGGAACATTTTATTATCAGGTCATAACTTTTGGCCTCGAGTATGTTGGGGACACATACCAAAGGGATATGACCATTATATTCCATGACATGATGTATGATATTGTCAGATTGTGTTGACAACATATTGAATATATTAAGATCCGTGTAGATCCTCTAAATATATTACAAAGGGTATTTGAAAGGCTTCATGATTACAAGGTTCACTTTCATCTCAAGAAATGCATCTTCCATGTCACTTTAGGTAAATTGTTAGGCTTTATTTTCTCTCACTGAGGCATTAAAGTTGATCTTGTTAAGGTACAAGTCATTATCAAGATGCCTCCACCTTCCAATTTGAAGTAACTCTATAGTTTGCAGGGAAAAATCTAGTCTATTAAATGCTTCATTTTATAGAGAACCAAAAAATGTCATCCCTTCACTCATTAAATAAAGGTCTTACATTTCTCTGGGATGAAGAATGTTAGAAATCCTTTGAGTTCCTAAAGGAATACCTAGCCAATCCACCTATTTTATTACCACCAATGCTACGGAGGCCATTTTTATTGTAGTTATCTACCACTAATAATGCCCTAGGGGCATTTTTAGCTTAGCATGATAAAAATGGGAAAGAAAATGTTGTGTACTAAGTCATACACTAGTACTAAATGAACATAACTATATGTCAATAAAAAAATCTTGTTTAGCTATGATCTTTGTAGCCTAGAAACTGCATCATTACATGTTTAAAAGTAAGACCATAGTCATTGCCAAAGTAGATCTGCTCAAGTATCTACTATCAAAAATAGCTTTACACGGCTGCATGGCTAAGTGGATCATGCTTTTGAGTGAGTTTGAGATTGATTATGTCAATCAAAAGGCCACAAAGGGTCAAGTAATTGAAAATCAACTTGTTGAAGCTCCCCTTTTAAACACTTAACCACTCACTTTTGCATTCCCAGATGAATCCATCATGACCATTATAGAAACACCTCTTGAGGAGTAACACTAGAAGCTGTATTTTGATGGGTCCTTCACATCTCATGGATCAAGGGTAGGCTTTTAATTTATTACACCATAGGTGGACCTTATTCCCAAATCATTTTGTATCAACTTTCCTTGTATAATAACATGGATGAATACAAATCACTTGTTACAAGGATTCATCAAGTAGTACAATGAAACATTCACCGTCTTTTGGTTCATGGTGATTCTCATCTAATCATCAATTAGGTTACAAACTAGTTCCAGACCAAAGATGATAATTTGGTACCATACAAAGCCATGGTGGACATTCTCAAGTAGAAAATTACCCATACTCGGTTTGAACACATACCTTGAGCCAATAACATGATAACAGATGCCATGGATACCATTGGTTCTTTTATCCATAACACAAACAAGGCAAAAGACTATTTGTTCCTCATTGAACATCTTATATCACATGTTCATGCACCTTCAACCATTGAAATGATATGTGATATTATTGGTCAAATTTATATTTGGTATTTAGACTTATGTAACTACCTTCATAACCAAATTCTTTCACTAGACTTTTCATGAAAGCAACATATATATTTTACACACCAAGCCTCTCGATATACCCTACTTGGCCGAACCCTTTATCACAAATTTTTTTATGGAACTTTGATTCATTGTTTGAATTTGGTAGAAGTTGAATTAGCATTGAAGGAAGTTCATGAAGGAGTTTTTGGATTCCACACCAGTAAGGTCATCCTTGCCAAAAAGCTCCTACGTACTAGTTACTATTGACCAACCATTGAAGTAGATATCATTGATTGTGTAAAAATATGTAACAAATGTCAAAGGCATGCCAATTTGATTCATGATTTAGCTGGAATACTCAAATCAATGACTACACCATGGTTATTTTCAATGTGGGGACTCGATCTCATTGGGAAGATTAACCCTACCTCCTCAGATTGCCATAAACATATCCTTACCACCACTGAGTATTTCACTAAGTGGGTTAAAGCTATACCCCACTTACATAAATGGAAAACAAAATTCCATTTTCATCTTCAACCATATCATTTATTGCTATGGTATCCCATCCAATATTATATCTAATAATGGTGGATCATTTAAAAACAAGAATGTCAAATCACTTTGTGTTGAGTTAAACATTACCCAACACTTTTCCACTGCATATTACCCACAAGGTAATGGCCAAGTAGAAGCATCTAACAAGACCATTATCAATATTCTTAAGAAGATTGTCAATGATGTTGACCACAATTGGAACCTACAAATCTTTCATGCCCTCTGGGCTTACTGTACTAAACACCATACTCTAACAAGAGCCACACCATATTTAATTATATATGGCACTAAGGCCATTCTTCCCATTGAGGTCAAGTTTCCTTCTCTGTGTAGCTCATTGAAGCACATCCTTGATGATGAGGATTATAGAGTATCTTGCCTATAAGAGCTAGAGTTACTAGATGAAAATGCATGGCTACTATAAATAGACTTCAAGCATATCATAACTGGCTATGTGGTTATTATAACCAACATGTCAAGCACAAAGTTTTTGAGTTGGGTGATCTTGTCCTTAAAGAAAACCAAAAGAATATAACAGCCGATAAAAAGAAAAAAGTCAAGTTAAAGCCTAATTGGATAGTCCCTTCTAGCATTGTTTCTAATTATGGATATGGAGCTTATAGGTTAGCTACACCAGATGGAGATGAACTTGATGAGCCTATGAACATAATACATCTCAAACATTATTTTGCTTGAGAGACCTGAGGTATTATCTATGAGGATTGTTTACATCATATTGTAATGTCACCTTCCTTGTACCATACCATGTACCATTCCTTCCAAAACTTTCCTTTTGATCGAAGTTGTTTTACCCTCTCAACCCACCCCTTTTTTACCTTGGTTTCGATCCATTGGTTCTTCAGGCACCTTCAACGAAGGGATTAGATGAAGTTTCAGTAGTTGATTTAGTATTTCAAAAAGATACAGTATCTTGGAGAAGTACAATAGTGGTTTGGCAAATTGCATTATTCATTATTATCATGTTCTATCTCATTTTCAATACTATTACTTATAACTTCCTTCGGGAAAAATAGTATCATTGACCCGTGTCATTATTTCCTAATTATAACCTCCTGTGGGCAAATTAGGAGCAACAACTTCACCATGTATTGCCACATCACCTTGCCATCATTGATTTATACTATGCCATTTGCCTAATTCATGAACTTATTGCCACCTAGTTGGACTCCTCCACTATAAGGCAAAAAATACAGTGACTTGAGGGCTCATTGGGGACTATGTAGGCAAAACTCAATTCACATTGAGTTTAGCTCAGTCACCCATAATCCACGCTCTCACTATTTTATGAGTTGGACCATTCTGTATCTCATAATTTTCAATCGAGTTGAGATGCTTAGAAAATTCCAAAAATATTTGAAACATTTTCAAAACCCTTAAACATTTGTAAATATCTATAAAATCCTAAAATTCACAAAATCATGAAAAATGGATTAGAATTTCTATGCAAGATATAAATCCATCAATTTTTTTTGGGATGGGTCATTTTATCTATTCCATTTCATTTCTAGAATACCTTGGTCTTTTTCATCCCATTTCTAGGAGAACTACATTAGCCTGAGGTCCGCGTGGACTATGCAGGCAACACTTGGATACATGGGGTATCTCAATTTATATCGGTCATACCTTCTTTTCTTTTTTGACCACTTTGTTACATTAAATATTCTGGGACTCCTAGTTATTTCACAAGTAACCACTTGTCCTTTAGTTTCCCCATCTTTATTGGCCTTAGTCATACGTTCTCATTATTTTATGAGTTTATATTGTGGGCATTGTGCATTTAAATTTGATACACTAATAACCACTTGGATTTGCCAATACTCTCATCATTTTTCAAGTTATTTATGTTCTTGCCCTTTTTTGAGTTATTTATGCTATCATCATTTTGTGAGCCCATTCTCATTCCAAGATTTAGATGAAGTAGACACTATGAATTATAAATTTAGATCACTAGATGATACTTGTCTCTCAACTTTTAGTGTGGTTTTAGCCTAAACCATGCTCTCTATGATTTATTTGTGTTGATGTTTTCATGCTTGTGAAATGTCATCCTATATTTTCTCATGCACTCACCATTTTGTGAGGTCGTTCCTATTTTCCTCTACAAATCAATCATGTTTTTTTATCATTAATTTTCTTTTATCACGTATTCTAGGATAACTACATTTGCCCTGAAGTTTACATTAGATCTTGTGTCCATGGAACTATGTAGGTAGTGTCCATTTGCCTAGTGCATCTGGAGTCATCTTGACTACCCCTTCTTTTTCTTCTATTCTCCCATTTTTGTTTATTTATTTTGTTGTCTCTTATAGCTTATCAGTAATATTTGTCATCTTATTTATGTCATTGTTTCCCTATAGCCTAGGGGTAACCTTGTGCCAATTATTCTTGCATTGTTATACTTGTATCATCGCTAATCTAGTTTAGGGGTCACCTTGTCACTAAGAGTAATACCACTATTACACATACACAAACAATTTGTATTCTATTTGTACTAACATTTTAATTAACTATTATTTATTTATTTTGTTTGCAGCCATGTTTGTTTATTAGTGTTTTGTTGTGTGATATTTTATTTTGTTTATTTGTTTATTTGTCTTGTTTTATTTTTCTTTATCTTTGTTCCTTTTTTTTATCAGTTGACATAGGATTATAACACCTTATTGACACTTGAATCCTGATTACCCATATCTTGTACTTACATTGTGAATTAGTGCATGTTCCTACACTTAGTTTATTGCATTATATTCACTTGGGATTTGATTTTTCATATCTCACACGTAAGTGATGTATACTTACATTTAAACTAAGTTTCCCATGTTGTAGATATACATTGTTATTATGGCTATCTATAACTATGATATATAATATCCAAAGCTACAACAAAAATTAGATTGATGGAGCTTACAAGCAATGGTGTCACAGTACTTCTCCTTGTTCACATGTAGAAAATTCACAACCTACCCTAATACTACCCAAATACAGAGTAATTAAATCACAAATGAATCACAATCCTTACTAGTTAGGACATGTATCTCTAAATTAGTAGGTAGCCCAATTCATGTTTATCCTTTGTATTGGATTACTCTTACTCCATGATTACGGATTCAGTACGTAAACCCCCTTTCCTAATTTTCCATATTGGGGAAAATCATGTGGACTTTTCCTAATCATACCTGCCCTACTGGGGCAAAGACAAATTATATCATTTTTCCATTCGCCTTATTAAGGCAAACCACTATGCTAATGATTATAACCACCTTTAGGAAAATCATTATTTTTTGCTCTATCCACCCTACTAGGGAATTTTCATTATGCCAATGACTATAACCACCTTTATGAAAATCATTATTTTTTTATCCACCCTACTAGGGAACTTTCATTATGTTAATGATTATAACCGTCTTTAGGCAAATCATTTTCACTCTACTGCCCTACTAGGACACCTCGTTGTGCCATTGATTATAATCACCTCTATGCAAATCAATATTTTCACCCTTGTTACCTATAGGTTGCATCATTTTCTTCTTTTCAAGGGAATGTTCGTCGACCTTATTTTTCACCTGCTCCCTTGAGGGGGCATCCAGGGTTCATCCATCACCTTCTAGTCTATTAGCCAAGGCATTAATGACTTTATCATTCTTTGAGAAGATGTTATTGTGCCTATATCTTCCAAAATCTTCATAAACGAGGGAAAACTTTAGACACCCCATTTTAGTCATAATTGTGTTTCCATTGGACTTTAGATTGATTTCTACCAAATAGTGGAAATTAAGCCTAAGAATCACTGAATGTCTTGATTTCATCTACACATATGAAATTAGTGATCAAAATCATATTAAGACATCCCTATTTGGGGTATTATCCTATACGCAACAATAACCTCTCATGAATTCATCTACAGTCAACTTGTGACCTAGAAAATTGACAGTTTGGCCTTTGGATCTATTAAGCAGGCATTTGAACAACTCCTAAAGTGTAAGAATGCTAAGAATGAATTAACTAAGCAAATCAAATTAAATGCTTAAGTGAAATTTCCATGTGTAATTAGTGAAAATAAATTTTTAAAAAAGGAAATTCCAATAAAATGAAGTCATGATGATGTCATCATCCTCAAAGTTAAGGAATTGAAATTTTTTTCCCTAAAGCCTTAAATTTAGAAATGGATATCCATGCTTAATAAATGGGATATCTATCCCAAAGATTAATTATTTGTCATCTCCTTAACTCAACTAGGGTTAGTCTAAACTTAATCATAGTTAACTCTATCATAACTACACTTGGGTTAGAGTTTTTTTGGAAGGCTATAAATATAAGGCTTCACTCATTGTTCAAAAAGCTTTTTTTTGTGTAAGGCTATTATGATAAAATACCTTCAAGAAGATTTTTTTGTGTAAGGTTATTATGCTAAAATATCTTCAAGAAGGATCTTTTGGAGTAATGTTATGATGCAAAAATACCTTCAAAGACTATTTTTTTAGTCTTATAATGTTCATTTGTTGAGAGAAAGCTAAGCCAAGCCAAGCCAAGCCCAACATTATAAAGGTGGCAATGAGAGATGATGCAAGGAGCACCATTGCCAAAGATTATTTGATTACATGACTAAATACATCCATTAATGGCCAACATACAACTCTTGCTCTCAATGATGGTAAATAATGGTTGTTTTATCTTCTATTGATAGCTACTTCTATTGTTCTCTTACTCCTTGAGTGTCTAGGTTAGAGGTGTTAGTTTTATTAGTGTGTTTTTGTTTGGTTTTGATCATATTATCATAATACTAATCTCCCCTTTTGGATTCCTATTGATCATAACAAGTGCTTGAAACTACTTCATTCCATTTGATTATTGCATTTCTATTTCTTCCAAGGTTATTGTAATAATGGTAAAATTGATTTCCATTTTATAGTTGTTCATTGCAACATCATTTATATCTTCGCACATTTGTTTGGATTATTTTTATAACCATAAATTTTGGTTATAACCTCTCTCTTTTGTAAATCTTATAAATAATGCATTATCTTCTCTATTTAAAGGGAAGCTGCAAGTTAGTAGGGTTATTAAGATAATTAGAAAGTAAATAGTAGGTAAATAATCAAGTTCATATCATATTATAATGCATATATATCAATTCCATTTAGATGAATAAAGAATTGCTTTTATTTAATCATGTATTAAGAAGGAAAGGATTCAAAATCCATTCTAATAGAGGGAGGGCCCACTTGCACTATTTGGTAGAGTGATTTCTTTTTCATTAGCTTAGTATTATTTATGCATTGTTTGGATGTATTTATTATTTGATGTTGAATTATTATAATGTGTGATTTGGTTTCATGTGTTATTTCTTGTATAATAATATTTAATTATTTGTATTTTTTGTAATTCAATTTTATAATAGATTAAATTTATTTTATTTTTTTTAATTTCTTGTAATTTAATTTATGTAATTTTGTTTCTATTTATGCAAAAATTAGGACCCCAACCTTCAAGAGAGACTAGCACATATAATGCTAACACTTTGTCAAGATTAATGCACCTTGGATTGATAATTAATGAGGTGGAAAGATTAATAAGTGATGTAGATAACCTTCGTGTACTCTGCTATATCCAAGGTTCTGATACCTACAATCAATGATGCTTGCATTGGATCTTCATAATCTGCTCTTTCATGTTGTCAATTCTTTCTCTCAATAGGTTTCATAACATCCATCCCTACATGATTCAATTACCTATAACTCATATTATGTTACTCACCCTATCTTAAAAACCTCTTCACCTCTCAATTCTATCTTACTTCTCATTCCACTCATTATTACCCTCTTTCAACTTGCATCTCACTATTCTTCACTAGTCTTGTCCAAATCTTCTTAATCTTGATCGTGGTTCTATATATACATTATGTCAACATGAATAGTATAATTTAGGCTTAAAATTTTGTTTCAATTCTAACACACCCCTTCTTTTTATCATTAAACCCTTTAAAGCAACTTTGTCCTCTTTTGTCTTGTCCTAGTAAACTTTTTGATTACAATTCTGACTTGTACAGACTGGTACCTTATAGTCTTGGGAATATAACCACATATTTTGACACCCTTTATGGATTTTGAGATCTCCATGAAGTTTCAAGCTTGAACTCCTTCGCTTGATACCCTTTTCAACACTTATTGTTCTACTAATTAGCCCTTTTAGGCCTGTCTAAACACTTATTGTTCTACTAATTAGCCCTTTTAGGCCTGTCTAACCCTTGTTAACAACTCTATGGCTCCTATCCGTACACATGTGGGATGTACACATATTAAACTATGAAAATACTTAAGGGCATATGAGAAACTATTGGATTACCAAAAAATTTCAAGTTTTGACAGTGTAAAAATAATACATATTTGTTTTCTTCAAGAAACCCTAACCCAAGGTTCTCACGGACTGTAACAGCCCGAGGTGCTTTTAAATTCATTTTAAGGATTGTTTATGGTTTTCAAAATTCCAAATGATTGTAATAAGGTATGACCTACTTCATACCACCTTTTTAAAACTTTCAATACTTTGGTATAATCTCTAAATATTGTCAACACATGAATTTCATAAAGCTCTATTCTCAAATACTGTTTGCTACATGAAAATACAAGGTTTAGTTACTCAGGCATCTTACATAAAGACACTAAGGGAATATACCAACATTTTCATCCCTTATCTAACCTTTTAACACCATATTCCTACCTTAGTTATATTTATAATACCTCTAATCATGTTCCACTCATTATTTCACCAGGGTTATGTGATTCAATCTCTCTATGTATAAATGTCAATAGGGTTAAAGATGCATTTAGACTTTTCATACATCTTCACTAGTTCATGAAAGATTCTAATCACTCCTTAATGACCTTCTACATTGTATTTTAGCACAACTGACTCCATTTTATGCATTTTCAGCCATTCAAAAATGACTTGCCTTAGTTTTATAAACAAAGAGTACATACAAAATTGTCTTTGCATTCTAGTTCTTTATTGAACTTAAAAAATAATTTAAATTTATGAAAGACTTCATATTTGAAATATTATACGCATTGAACAACACAAGCTCAATCTAATCATCAAGTTTGTAAAGGGTTGCCTTCTTTGTCAGTTTGAAATCTATTATAACCATACATAGAGCACTTGAATAAATCCTACAAACATTTATCTATAAATATGCATTACCAGATCGTGGTTTTCAAACACTTTAAAAACTTCCAAAGTACCTAATTCCATTCATAAAACTTGTCAATACAATGAAACAAATACATCATTTTAATCTATTCAATACTTTTATTAATTCTATGTATTTACATGGCAACCCTGTCTTGAGGACAGATTACAGAGTCAAAATCTTTTGTGTGTTTCTTCTTTCTCCTTTCCTCTACTTTTGTCAACCTACTAACTGACTCCCTAACTCTTCTCTCACTTCTATCTATGAACCAACTACTCCATCATATTCAAAAACTCGTTACATCTATAAAAGAAAACTACTTTCTTGCAACTAATTTCCTTGGCAACTACCTTTCAAAAGGCTTAACGTTTACATTTCTTGCTTATGCCACTTTATGTACGAGAATCACCTTCTTATGCACACCTAGACCCATACATGACTCCTTACTAACATGAAAATCTTTGACTCTACACAAAAATGCTCCTAACACACTAATTACAATTCAAAAATTCAAATCTATGTTTTGGTAGGAAACTCTTGCCAAGCCAAAAACACTTAACCTAAGACACCTAATGACATTTTTCACCCTTCGTGGGTATTTTTAGGACCTATAACACCATCTAAAATCCAATAATTATGTAAACACATATAATTATATGAACTTCTGTGATGCCCTTGCATCATACTCCTGGGGCAAGAAAGAATGGAAATCCAATGAATTATTGTTGGCTTCTTTCATGTTTTCCAATTCTTCTCTCGGGGATCATCCTTTGATTTTGTTGATCCTTCATACCTTATCTACTCCTCCTTGTGCTCATCCTTGCCTCAATCATAAACTAACCTGCCTCTTTTCTTGTATCATCTAGCACCCGTTGTAGACTTATACATTGATCTTTAACTCTATCATATGGGTTGTATATGCCCCTAAACTCTATTGCTTCACTTGTTCTCTCTCCTGCACTAGTTATCAATTGTATGCTTCCAAAAAAAATAAAAAAAAATTCTTGATTACCTACTACCTCAATGATTTTCAAACCTTCAGAAGGTTCTATGCCTTCATTCTACTTCACTATTGTTGTCATGGCTTCTTCACCATGCTCTTTGTCCTCCACTATGAGGTCTTCAACTGCTGCATCTTGATTTTCCTCTTCATTCTCCTTCTTATCACTATGCAGTGCTCTTTAAATGGCTATAAAATTTTCCTCTAATTGCTCATTTCTTTCATACACAAACTTGTAATCAGATTGTTTATCTTGATCGACCAATTGTACTTCATTCTCCAAGCCTTCTAATAGGCCTTCAAGTTGACATGCTTCTTATTTATCATTCTCTTCACACTAGTGGTTAAAATTGTCATCTTATTTTTCACTCAAATTCATCTCAAGGCACTATTTGTCCTCTTCACTATGTTGCTCACTCATTCTATACCTCTTGATCTC
Organism: Torreya grandis; assembly: GCA_037957365.1. Taxonomy (NCBI): domain Eukaryota; kingdom Viridiplantae; phylum Streptophyta; class Pinopsida; order Cupressales; family Taxaceae; genus Torreya; species Torreya grandis. Next base: position 736,480 of record JARHVA010005445.1, on the reverse strand, counting down.
ACCTCTGAGTTGTTTATAAAGTAATATCTTCTACCTTCTTTCATCTATCACAACCTGCATTCTTCTTCTCTTTATTTTCTACTTTATTGGCCACTTAATGGTATTCTTTTTTATCACCCATCCATAGTATGGGCTCCCCATTTATCTTATCTGATCTATTCTAACCAATAACTCATCTATTTATTGCCTCACTTCACTTATCTCTTTCTCCATCTCTCTCTTCTTCATCTCTATGTGATAGCTCTTCTCTATCATGCCCTATTTTCTCTTTTATCTCTCTTTCTTCATCTCATTCAAGATGTCTAGTAACTCCTTGGTCTCATCTAGACCTATCCTCTCGGACAAGCCTTCTCTTACTTTCCCTATCATGCCCATTCACTCGGTCTACTTTCTCTCTCTCTCTTGACCTTAATTGGGTCTCTCTTCTTGTCCTTTCACTAGGACTCCTCTTTCTTAGCTCACCTATGATCTCTCTATGTTTGGTATTTTCAATAGGTCTCTCACTTATTCAAGCCTTCAATGGCTCAGGGATGCTACCAATCTCTTCAAAACTTTTCACTTTCACACACAACTCAACATCCTCTTATGCACATATCAAAATTCAAAATGGAAACAAAAACAAACTTGTACCTTTTTATTTGATGACCTTCTTATTGACTGTCCTCTTCTTCCCATGAAATTATTGTGTTCTAATACCAAATGATGCATAAAACCTTATTGTACTCTACTATATCCAAAGTTTTGATACCTATAATCAATGATGTTTGCATTGGATCTTCACAATATGCTCTTTCATGTTGTCAATTCTCTCTCTCAATAGGTTTCATGGCATCCATCCTTGCATGATTTAATTACCTGTAACTCCTAGTAAGTTAATCACTATGTCTTAAAAACCTCTTCAATTCTCAATGTTATCTTACTTCTCATTCACTCATTGTTACCCTCTTTCAACTTACATCTCTCTATTCTTCACTAGTCTTGTCCAAATCTTCCTAATCTTGATCAGGGTTCTATACATACATTGTATCAACATGAATAGTCTCCTTTAGGCTTAACACTTTGGTTCAATGCTAACTCACCCCTTTATTTTGTCATTAAACCCTTTAAAGCAACTTTGTCCTCTTTTGTCTTGTCTTAGTAGCCTTTTTTCTTACAATTTTGACTTGTACAAATTGGTACCTTATAGTCTTAGGAATCTAACCACATATTCTGACACTGTTTATGGCTTTTGAGATCTCCATGAAGTTTTAGGCTGAACTCCTTCTCTTGATACATTTTTCAACACTTCTTGCTCTACCAATTAGCCCTTTTAGCCTTATCTAACCCCTATTAACAACTTTATGGCTTATATCCATACACACGTGGGATGTACACATGTTAAACTATCAAAATCCTTTAGGGAATATTAGAAACTAATTGACTACAAAAAATTGTTAAGTTTTGATGGTGGAAAAACAATATATACCTATTTTCTTCAAGA